>LFZN01000009.1:41059-327429 GCA_001578235.1 Pseudocercospora eumusae | reverse complement strand
AATACCCTAGTAAGGATCCTAACGATAATATAGGACGATCGATAGTAGGTAATAGTCGGAGACTTTAACCTCTACTACCTACTCTAGGGATCCGACTTTATACCGGCATACTACTACCTAGCGGGAAGATTAATCGACGTAATAGAAAGGGAAGGAATAGAGATAGTAACCCTAAAGGGACTAACGACGTAGGAAGCGAGATCTAGTAAAAGTATAATCGACCTATGCTTTATAACCTAAGTAATTAGGGAAAGGGTTCGAAAATACATAGTAAATATAGATATAGAATCCTCGTTAGACTACCTACCGATTTAGATAGAGATCGATCTATAAGCTACCTAGGAATAAGAACCCGAAGCGAAACTAAACTAGAGGAGGGCTAACTAGGACGAGACTAATAGATTACTAGAACCGAGAGCCTAGGAAATAGCGGCGAGAGACCTTAGGAACCGGGACGACATCGAGAGAGTAGTAGAATATCTAATCTAGGCTATATAAGAAGCTATAGAAGTAACGGTACCCTCGAGTAATCTATCTAAGTACTAGTAACTATACTAGACGGAGGAATATATAGAGAAAGTAAAGGAAGTAAGAAAGGTAAGGAGGAAGTAGACTACTACGTACTCCTAAGAGGACTAGGACGTATACTATAGGGCTACTTAAGAAAAGAAGAAATAGATTAAGAGAGATAAGATATAAGAGTAGAGATCTATAGTAGGGATACTTACGAAAAAGCCCGAAGATATGTAGAGGATAGTAAAATAGGCGAGGTAACTAACTTAAGATAGAGACTAACTACCCTAATTCCCTAATATTAAGGATAGGTAAGGAAATACCTATATTACTAACTAGGATAAAGCGGGAGCCCTAGGACGATACTTCTTTAGCGGCTACGTAGAAGCCGACCTAACGGATATTCGAGGGGTAGAAGTAGAACCGCCGATAGATAGGACTAAATAGAAGCTAGAAACGGATACGAAGGAGGTTATAGTAACTATAGCGAAACTTCTAGGTAAGAAGGCCCTAGGCCTAGATAGGGTATATAATATTATACTTAAGGCCTATAATAAGACGCTAGCCCTAGCGATAGCTAATATCTTTACGGCCTATATAGAATAAGGATTCTACCTAAAACGGTTTAAGGAATCCCTTACTATAGTACTTAGGAAGCTATAGAAAGAGGACTACTCCTAACTTAAGTTATACCGACTAATTATACTCCTAAATATAATAGGTAAGCTCCTAGAAAAAGTAATAGTAAGGAGGCTTATAGAGTTCGCGGAAGAGTATAAAGTACTACCGGAGGAATAAATAGGGGGGAGAGCGAAGAGATCTACCCTAATAGCGGTCGAGCTTATTACGGAGTAGATTAAATATATATAGTACTACGGAAAGAATAAAGTAGCGTTACTCCTCTTACTCGATATCTCCGGAGCATTCGATAACGTCTTATACGAGAGACTAATATATATCCTAAAGTAAAAGAGAATACTAATATAGATAGTCGAATTTATCTAATCGTTCCTAAAAGAGAGGACGACCTAACTACTCCTAGGAAGATATAAGTTAGCCCCTATTTAGATAAATACGGGAATACCCTAAGGATTAACCCTCTTACCGATTCTCTTCCTNATAGATAGTCGAATTTATCTAATCGTTCCTAAAAGAGAGGACGACCTAACTACTCCTAGGAAGATATAAGTTAGCCCCTATTTAGATAAATACGGGAATACCCTAAGGATTAACCCTCTTACTAATTCTCTTCCTCGTATTCGTCGCGGATCTCCTACCGAAACTTAGAACGGATAGGACATTAGTATCGGGATTCGTCGATAATACTAACATCCTAGCTTAGTTAGACTTAATAGAAGAGAACTATAGAATCCTAGAAAAGTAATACGAGGAGTACGAAACATAGGTACGGAAATATAGAGCTAAATTCGCGCCGGAGAAGTACTAACTAATCTACTTTAGTAAAGCGAAGACTAAATATAATATAAAAGCGCCGATTATAATCTAGGGATACCTTACTAAGCCTACCCTAGAACTACGAGTCCTAGGAATATAGCTAGACCCGAAACTAAGCTAGGGCCTATAGGTTAAGAAAGTATAAATAAGAGCTAACGCGAATAGGTAATCTATCGAAAGACTAACGGCCTTAATATAGGGAGTAATATTCGATAAAGCGAAGACTATGTATAAAGCGATTATAAAGCCGGCTATACTATACGGGGCCTAGGTCTAGGTAGTATAGGATAAGACCCTAAAGAGGCTTATAGAACTACTTAATAGAGTCTAAGCCTAATGCCTAAGAAGAGTTATAGGAGTATATAAGTCTACCCCTACTAGGGTATTAGAAATAGAGACGGGATCGCTACTAATATACTAATACCTAAAAGGAATAAGGTACTAATACGCTATTAAAACGACTCTATACCCGGCCTAGGAAACTATTAAGGACGCGCTTAAGAAGATTCGCGATTAAGTACCGTAGAGAAGGAAAAGGGTTTATAGGCCCGAGAGAAAGGTCTAAAAGGAGGTAGATCTAGCCCGGGGAATAGAAATCTAATATAAGGTATTCTAAGCTATAGAGAAAAGGGAGGGAAGAAGAGGCTAAAGTATAGCGGAGGAGATAGCGAGAATACTCTAGGAAGAAGAATAGAGAGAAATACTAAGGAGAAATAGGATACTAAAAGCGTTAACGACCTTCGGGAGTAATAATAACCGGATCTATAAAGACCTAAAGAGGGCGGAAGTAAGTATAGCGATATAATTACGCTCCGAGCACATCGGTCTTAGAGCCTACCTATACTAGAGAAGAGTCCTAGGAATAGAAAGTAAAGCTTACCTATATAGCTACCCGTCTTAAAACCCTAAGTATATACTACTAGTATATAAACGATAGAGGAAAGGGAGGAGCGAGTAGAGATACTAGATAAAAGAGAGAGAATACGATAAAATTATTATAAATAAAGAAGATATAAGAAGAATTACGAAATAAATTATTAGAGAGGGATACCTCGAATAATACGTACTAGCCTAGGAGATAGAGGAATAGATAGAAAGAAGGGGGGAGGAGAAGGAGGGGAGTAAAGAGGAGGGAGTATTAAGGTAGTAGGTAAGGTAGTTAGAGGGTAAACGCTATAATACTAGTATACCCTAGAGGAAGTTAAACCGAAGGATAAGGGAAGGAAAGGTATAACGAAGGTAAGGAGGAGAGGTTTTTACTAGCGAGCCTAGTTTCCTTTTTATAGAACACATAGCGTTAGACCTATATAGGCCGATAGGCACTAAAACAGGCAAATGAAAGATCTATCTATTACTATTTTCAAAATCGCGGAGTAATAGTAATTACTCGTTACTATAGTAATCACTATTAGTAATTACTTTGTCACTATAGTAATTACTATTAGAGTAATTACTACGATTTGCCCATCCCTGCCAGTGCAACTCGATGGGATAAGCATATTTGAATACCTTATTAGGCACTTTCAAAGTTCACTAGCATTGTCTATGTAAGGGCCCTGGCTTCCCCGAGAATAGGGAGAGAGGCTGTAGCTTACCGCGGAATCGGAGAGTCGAGGAAGACTCTTCTGTCAGCTTTTGCAATCTTTGCTTACAGTTATGATAGTTAGCTCTAAGTTGCACTGCACTCCAACTCGCTTGAAAGTGTTGGCCTGCATCTGGATTAGAATGCCAAAAATTTTCCGGTTCTGTATGAGAACTCTGTTCGTAGTCATGGTGCTAATAGCATTCGTCCCAAGATGCGAGAGCGCTTCCCCAACGACAGTCTGCTTGCTAGGCACTGTAGTTCTCACTTCGATTTTGTCCGGCCGCTAGGTCTGCTCGGTCTGCGAGATGGCTGTGCGTTCACGTCAACTCCGTCTGCATCCGGCACTAGGGCTCTGCAACCAACATGTGAAGACGCGTTGTTGCTCGCAAATATAAGTTATCGATAGGCCTCTGGCGGCAAGAAGTTGGTGTTGGAATAGGGGTTCTATCCGGAAGATGGGAAGCATTAAATTTACATCCTTCTTGTGCACGGACGACGCTAAATATAGTTAGTTCTACATAGGGTTGAATTCGACGGTTCGACCTAGAGTAGCAACACAACTTGAGTTACTCTTCGGAGTTAGCTATATACAGGGTAACTTCCTTGTCTCGGGCCATACTACCCTGCCTGAGCCTTGTGAACTCGAATGGAATCGATATTCAAAAGTTCCTTTCGATCCGAAGCGCGTCAATATGCAAGCAAAAGACCCGGAAGCTGCTTTAATTATCATCGGAGGTGGCTACACCCTGTAGAGAGCGATATATATATATCGCTTGATTCTTTCCTATCATTCATCTCCAAACCTCAACTTGTTACTTCGCAATACTTACTACGAACTCTTCGACACGCATCTTACCACTACTCTTCGACACGCATCTTACCACTATGCGCTTCCTTACACAGCTTCTACTAATTGCATCTGGAGCAATGCTCGCTCAGTGTAATATTAGATTTCACTGCAGCGACTCTACTTCAACGAACTATGCAAATTGTAGTCACTAGGACACTCTATCTTGTCAGCAGGGTTGCAATCGCAGTGTAAGTAACTACTAGGATCAAGATTCTAGCCAACACATAGTAACGCTTTTATATAGTGTGGATCAGGCCAATCATATCGTGGCACGGCTGCCGGGTAATAAGGATAATATCCTGTATCATATACCTACTAATTCTTTCTAGTAACGGGTTCTGTGACTGCTTTTGTACTGCGTATTAAAGTTCAAAAGAATCGAGACGAGACAAGATGGATTTTGGGGACATGTCGAGGCATTCATCTACTATCTGCAAGCCAGATGACTAGACTAGATTGGATTGGATTGGGTTGCTATTTCAATGGAGATCTTTGCGACAGTAACGCTTTCTTGTCAACAACATAGCCCCGGCATCTAGCCAGAAGCAACAAGCACATAGCCGATCGAATGAATCTAAGACAAGCAAGTATGAAACCCTTCAAGCACCCGTCGGGTCCACCTCAACAAGATTTCGACATTTCTTAGACTAACTGGTTCTAATTGTTCGTGCTTGGTATTGATCGTTTAGTAGCCAATTATACTGTCGCTCTGGCCAAAGTTTCACAGCTACGTTCACTTGGCACTATGATTTGTTCTGATAACGACGATGTATCCTGGTTCAAGCGTCGATGATCGATGAGATGGCGTTGTATGCATTTTAAAAAAGCGGCAAAGGAGTTGTAGAGCCATATGCGGAGTTCACGCCTCCATTTGGACAAAATATATGAAACATTCACATCGACTTCATCTTCCCAAAAGAGGCCGAAAAACAACGATGGATGGACACAGTTGGACGTAGCAAATGGCAAAAAGAATTGCTTCGAGCAGCAAGGGGCTCGAACCCTCAACCTTTGGTGTGTTCTGAACCGAAAACCAACGCGCTACTCGAGGGCTGTTAGTATGTGTATAGAATGATATGAGTGAAGTCGAGAACTAACCCATTGCGCCAACCACCCGGGCTTCTGATTGAACAACTCAAATTTGCGTGCGATTATAAATCTCAAAACTTGGCACCACGCCGAGATCGGACAAGGCGAGTTTCTTCAACATCCTCAATGTCCTGTTGTCCCTGAATCGTTACCTCTAATGGTATCATGTGCATTATCCATTATGGTGTGCTATGTCATTTCACATTGCCAACGTGCATCACAGATGGCTTAGCAGACTTCCGAGCGTTCGAGAGGCATCAATCCATCGAGCTGCACTGGGCGTTGGATCGTCGGCAGAACCCTCTGGTCATCACTGACATTGGCAGTCAAGATTTCACAACTTTCACAGATCCATCCACCATCTCACGCATAACCGTATCTTTCACGATGTACAGGAGTCCTGAGACCCTGCTTTCGATCACTTTTCCCTTCGTCCACGGACGGGGTGGCAGTCATCGCATCTGAAATGTCGGTCGACGGACGATACGTACCGCATCCCACGAACTACGAACGAGCAATTATGCCTGCGACGAAACGCATTCGAGATACAGATGTGAAATCGGACGACGCTCTTTGATGGAGCACTCTAGCCGAAAGGCCTGAGGAAGTCGAAGCGCTATTGTTCGACGATGAACGCGACATGCAATTAAGCTTGAAGAGCTGTGAAGGAGTGTGTCACAAGATGAGAATATGTGTGTCATGTCAGAGCTGTCTCTTGCTTGTCGTGGTCAACCAGACGAACGTACGTACTCGACGGCGATGTCGATAAAGACTGACTCAAGACTGCCAACGACGAGCGCCTGCGAGAGGTTGACATCAATATGTCCTCTGTCCCTATCACTCATGCTGCCGCGCGAACTTACTCTGCAGTCCTTTGCCACGACCTTGGTGCAGCTGAATCCATCTGTGGTAGCAGAATCTACGAATGCCTACCTGTCCCAGCGGCTGCACTCGGGTTTCGGTGACAGGTGATGCTTGTTGATTAGTTATTCGTAATCTGTACATTATGATCAGCGCTCTTATTAATATTATGTTAAGCTTCGCAATATTAGCATCATTATTATGAGCCTCGACTACGCAGCCCGTTTTCGGCATCTGAATCCCGCCATGTTGCATGTTGGGGTAATGGGGCCACGTGCGCTCTTTCTTGCCAACTCTGAGAAATCCAGGCTTGCCATCTTGTTCTACGCTTTCCTAATAATTTTCTCCTCCGGTATAGATGGTTTGGCTGGAAGCGTCGATGCGCTTGTATCGTGTACACTAGAACTATTGTTAGGAAGGTTCGCCGTCCCACTTTTCGCCCGCCACAACAACATCTCCTGATCTCCGATGTCATCCAAGCAATCTCTATCATCAAAAACCTCGAAATCCAGGAACGGCTGCCATCGATGCAAGACAAAACACATTAAATGCGACGAGACCAAGCCGCGATGCCAGATCTGCATTGCACAGGGTGCCGAGTGTCCCGGCTACGCCAAACAGCTGCGATGGTCGAATAAGCACGAGGTGTATGCCGATAGACCCAAGAAGCGAGCGAAGACTGGCGCCGAGACGACGGGAGCGTCATATCAGCATGATCACAATGCCACTTCGCCGTCCAAGAGCCCGCCAGACTTGGCCAGCACCAATGGGCCCGTGCAAAGCACCCGACTGCCAGCAAGCGCAGAAGCCGCAGAAGTTAGTTGGTCGATGACTGAGCCATATGGATTTGAGGATCTGGGCCATTCATTCATGGTGCCAGACTTGATTTCGCCGTCCTGGTCAGATGTGCAAGTCGGCAACGCATTCCTGGCTGGTGACTTTTGGGGAGATCATTCAGCAGACTCCGCAATCGACCTATCCTCGATCTTGTCACCGCTTCAGACTGACAGCAGCAAGAGAGAAAATGGCAAGCGAAAGGCAACTGTTCCCGCCGATGCAAACGCTTCGTCGAGTTCGGCAGGATTGCTTCAAACTTTCTATCGTATGGCTGTGCCAGGTAAAGTTCCTGGCTTTTCCGACCAAGACTTGGTAAGCTATTACTTTGATCACGTTTGCGCAATTTTTGCTTGCTTTGACTCTGAAATGAACCCTTTCCGGACATGGGTAATGGATCGGTTCGGGAACGATAAAACTACGAGTCTCACGATTCAAGCGATGGCAGGGTCACACTTAGCGAACTTCTACCCACACATGGCAGCCATGGGAATTGCTAAGCGATCTCAGGCTTGGAAGTCTCTTCAGCATGACTTGCCATCTCTGAAGGCAGGAAAGACGACCGCAGACTCAGTGCTACTGAATCTACTCCTACTTGGACTTTCGTGCTCGTGGAACAATTCCTCTGGACTTGGATTGCAGTATCTCTGTATCGCGAGAAGCCTGGTCCAGATCAAACTGCAGAAGGAATGTGGTCCCAACGACGAGTTCATCTTAGACGCATTGATCTACTGGGAAATGCTGGCCAGCTTTGTCGACCCTGTCCCAATGCTGCCGTTCTCTGGTATCAAATCACCAGAATTACATATACCACCTAAGCCATCGCCACGAATGCCACACTCTTGGACAGGCCTCGCAAGCGAATCCATCTACATTCTTGCAGAAGTTGGGAGAGTTCTGCGACGTCGTGACAAGAAGGGTTTGGTAACCAAAATTGACGACGAATGGTCTTCAATACTAGAGAATGCACTTTACGCTATTGAGATCCCGCAACCTGACGATGTGGTGGACTATAACGACCCAAAGACGTCAAAGGTAGATCTAATTGCAATGGCCGAGGCATATCGACATATTGCGCTGCTCGAGATTTACCGAAGCAATCCAAAATTGCTGTTAAGCAGAGTGCGAGACGGCACAGTTCTGGAAGATCTGAATCACCTCTCACTTTCAGTGAATGAAGCTTACCACGATGAGCTTGACTCAATGCTAGCAAGGATTGCTGTCCATGTAATTGACACCATCAAAGGCGTGCACATCTCCTCTGGCGCTTGCAAGCTTCTTCCTCTCATCGTCGTCGTGGCTGGAAGTCAACTCAAAATGCCCGACAACGAACCTTCGAATACCGAGATTCATGACGCGGTCTTGGAGGCCCGCTACGTGGTAGAGCAGCGGCTCACTGTCATGTCAAGAAGATATCCGCAACGGCCGATGTCTGCGATGCTGGACATCGTGAAAGAAGTGTGGCAAAGGCTGGATCCCCGCGAGTGCGAATCATCTCGAGCAGATACGAATGCGCATTGGCTTGATATCATGCACGAGAAGAGTTGGCAAGTAATAATGGGCTAAATTGAAGTTGTAAGGTCTGCAAAGACGGAAGCATTTCGGACGCGTTTTGTACTTTTAACAAGAGTGTGCTGCTTAGCGTCTATCTTCAACACGAAGGATGATTCGACGTGCGACGAGTCCTCGCGAGAAATAAGATGCATCAGAAATGGTGACGTTTTATCGCAGAAAGCTTTGCTCGCCCTACATAAGTCGACCTAGATTTTCGTACCACCATTCGGCAACTTCACCTTAAACGCCACATACGGCTTCTTCCTCCTATCCAGCAACGGCAATCCCTGACCCGGATATATCGCATTCAAGTAATTCAACTGATTAACAGTGAAATACAAATACCCATCACTCGCAATACTCATAGTATCAACCCAATTCAGCCTCGGATCCCTCACAAACTCCGTCGCATAAGTCGTACCGGGATTGTACATGGAAATCGCATCCTGTTCAACATTCCCAGCATACACAATCCCATTCGAATCCGTCTCCATACCATCACTAATCCCTTTCTCGCCCAGATTCTTGACTTGTGCTTGAGCACGATCGAAAGCCCCGGCACTCGCGTCACGCAGTGCAGCTGTAGGGACAGAGTAGAGAAATCTGCCGCCGATAACCGAGAAGTATAATGTGTTCATGTCGGGGGAGATTGCGATTCCATCTGCGCCGAAGGTGATGTAGCCTGGGTGGAGGGCTTGGGTGGCGCTTGCGACTTGGTACATTGGTTCGCCGTAGACGAAGGGGACTGTGCCGGAGATGGCTTTGGTCTCTTTGAACGGCATGCGTGTTCCTTTGCCGCTGGTCAAGTCGACGTAGACGATGGCGTTGTCGCCCTCCAGGGACGAGTCGGTGATGTATGCTGCATTCTTGGCGTTGTCGATGCGAACGTCGTTTAGGTAGGATGTTGGCTTGACGAGATCTGTGTTGAAGATGATGGTGTTGATGATTTTGTTGGTCTGGATGTCGATGTTGACGAGTTTAGGCCCACCGGGCACAGTCGCCGGAAGCATAGGCGATTGTGCATTTGACAAGTCCTGTACACGGCCTGTGTCGAGAATCCAGAGGGTGTCCTTAGAGTCGATAATAACCGATTGGACGCCGAGCAGGTGGTTTGGATCGCCCTTGGTGACTGCCGGAACACTCAGTCGGTTAACAGCGCCGCCTGGGCTCTGATTATATGTGACGTTCGGGTACGGAGTCTCGCCATCGATGCTAGTCAGCTCCTGCACCTGGGCAATGTCGCCGTTGAGGCCATTGTAGGTGTTGAGGATGTCCAGACCAGCAGGGTAGCACGCAAACTTCCTCCCAGTCGAAGACACTGCAATTCCAGTAGGCCATTGTCCACCGAAATAGTGCACGATCTCCAGAGGTGGTCCGCGAGTCAATGGATCTGTTCGAATGTCCGATGGTGAATAGCCTGATGCCAGCCCCAGCAATACCAGCGAGACAAATGCTTGTGTCTTCATCGTGGAAGTGCTTGTGCTTGCGATGAAATGAAGCAAGTTGAAGGCCACCAGAAGATTATTATTAGGGAGTCGATCGCCTACATGTTCTTTGCCGGGCCTCGGTAGTGGTGCCTAAGCTTTTTTAGAGCAGCATCGTTTGAGCCTTATGGACGTGAATGGTCAATCCCATTCCCAAAACGGCGCGCGGGCTGCTGGCGGTCCCAATACACCCCGCAGAGATCTACAGGTACAGAGCAATGCAGCCAATGCTGTCTCGTTGAAATGCCATCATGATGTGCTGCTCGTAGAGTCGCGGCATTGCTCACTTGCGCTTCAGCAAGCGTTTGAATAGTATCGTCGTTCGCTGCATCGTGCAGCACGAGGGCAAGATTCCGATGATCAAGACGATGCTCTGCTGCATGTTAACTATATCGCATTCGTGGACGAATGTACGCCTTTGTGCTGTCGCCAGCCGAACCAAGCGTGCAAATAATCCTATCCGAGTTCGGGCCTTGTTCACCAACGTTGCCATAAGCATGACTCGTTCAGCAATCTTGCCTGAAAACGCTGCCCCATCCAATATTCCGATTGTTCCAGGATCAACACCAGCAAGAACTGCGATCAAGCTTGTCTTGTCTTGCCCAAGGGTCCAGTCGCTGAGGCATATCAACTAGATGTGCACTGGGTCTGTCTATTCAGGCGCTTCCAGCTCTTGTCTCAGCCTTTTCCCTTCCCTGCTCTACGCCGTACACTTGCGTGATCTCGACCTCACAAGCAAGATAACATGCTTACAGACTCCTTTCGGCGCCGCAACAGATGGCAGAGGGGAGTGTATATTGACTCACGAGAGGAAGGAGTTGAAGAGAGGTCTATTCCTGGACTCTCAGATTGAGTTTGGGCCGGCATCATCTCGGCCTTGGCGATGGCCTGCTTCACTTACTCCATCTCACTACTTGTGACCACACTATCACTATTACTACACGTGCTTCGCCTCGCTGATAAACACCGGCCGTTAAGCTAGGAATTGGACGTGTACACTGATCGATACCGCCGAAAGCCACAGTTTTCCTGCTCACCGGCGTACCGCACGCACCGAAACGCTCGCACCGAACTGAACCTTTCAGCATCTGGGGGCAACATCTTCGCCCGTGACGGAGGCTCGAATGGCATATAAAATCTGCAGTAAAGGAGTGGAGGGATGGTTGATGGTCAATCCGGACATGTCTTAGGAAGTAGAAAGAGAAGACTCCTGTATAACGCACGAGGCTCTGCCACCACATGCTCTCGATCTCCTGAGCCGGCGCGGAATGCACGATGCTTATCCAGCACCGCAACTCCGAGTAATGAACAGTGTCCAGCAGCATTATGTATGTGCCGTGTTAGCCGCGCATGAAAAGACGTGGGAACCCACTTGGTGCTGCAGCCACATTCCCAGCGACTGAGCTTTGGGGGGTGCAAGTGCAGCCGCGAAAGCCCTCTCAGCTGAGCGCCTTCACATGCACAAGCATTATTGCAGCCATGCTGCAAGATGATCCGTGCAGACAAGCTCACGCCAAGTTGCCAGCCCTAGGTAGAGAGAGCCTTGAAGTACCAGTTTTAGTCCATCACGCCAGCCACGCATGATGGCTGTGTGCAATCCGATAGCACACCAAGATTCGTCAATGATGTGCAAGATAAGTATGTAGGCTCTCCGTGCCCATTCATTATTGCGAGACGAAGAAGCTGCAGCGTCTTGTGAGAAAAGCTTGTTGACGAACTCGTTCGCACTTCACTTCTCACTTATTCTTTCACCCATCTTCTGACAGCTTGGCGCGCACGGACGAGAAGCACTTATCAGTCATGACCTCCGAAACAGCTTCGACCTCCGACGAGAAACATCTGTCCAAATTCACGATGTCGAGCGCGGTATCAGTACGCTCGCTCGAGGCTGCACGACCTAACGCAGAGACAGACGCTTCGCCACAATGGAAGGCATCAAAGCAAATCAAGCTCATCGTCCTCGGCCAGATATGCGTCCTCTTCGCAATCAGCCTGGACATGACGATTCTCACAGCTACACTACCGGTATGTTCAACTCGAGTGCATTCTTTCATTCAGTACTAACCGCGCCCCAGACCGTTGCGCAAGCGCTGCAGGCAAATTCAGTTGAGACTTTCTGGATCGCGGCCTCATACCTTCTCGCCAATGCCGTTGTTCAGCCCGTCATGGCCGCACTGGCTGACATCTTCGGCCGTCGCTCAGTCATCTTTACGGCACTAGCGCTCTTCACCGTCGGATCCATTATCTGTTGTGCCGCCCACAACGTCGCTGCAATGCTGGCAGGTCGGACCATTCAAGGCATTGGCGGCGGCGGTATTCTCAGCGTCAATCTTATTATCATCTCTGACCTGATTCCTCTCCGAGCTCGTCCTAAATTCATCAGCATTCAGCAGCTAGTCGTGTCTATCGGCTTCAACATCGCTCCTATCATCGGCGGCGTCCTGGTTAAGGTCACGACTTGGCGCTGGCTGTTCTACATCAATCTGCCATTCTGCGGCGTCGGACTCATCGTCATTCCTTTCGTCCTCAAGTACCAAAAGCCTGAGTCAACCGTGGGCGAGAAATGGAGCTCCGTAGATTGGATCGGCTCGACTTCTTTCATCGTCGGCATGACTGCTACCCTTGTCGGCCTTACCTGGGGTGGCTCGCAGTTTTCTTGGACATCAGCCGCCACACTCGTCCCATTGATCGGCGGAATCTTCATAGTCTGCAGCACTGGACTTTACGAGAAGTACCTCGCGACAGCGACATTCCTCCGGACTTCGCTCTTCTCGACTTGGTCAGCCATCGCTATCTACTTCTGCACGGTCCTGCAAGGCCTCACGCTTTTCAGTGAAATTTACTTCCTCTGCCTATACCTGATCACTGTCAAACTCTACACGCCATTGGAAGCTGGAACCTACCTTCTCGCCTTCTCTGCAGTTTGTGTTCCCACGAGCGGCATTATCGGTCCTCTCATTGCCCGTGTCGGTTCCTATCGCTGGGCAATCTGGATCGGATGGATCATGACAACATTAAGTCTTGGCCTTCTTACTCTACTGAACGTCCACACTCCTCCTAAGGTCTGGGTCGTCCTCTTCATCGCTGCGGGTCTGGGTCAAGGAATCTTGTTCATCGCTCACTCAGTCGCATCTCAAGCCGCCTGTGACCAAAAGGACGCTGCTCATGCAAGCGCAATGTACAGCTTCATGCGCAGTCTGGGACTCTGCTTGGGCGTCGCTCTTGGAGGCACAATGTGGACAAACTTCTTCGCAAAGCGACTCGTGGAGCTTGGTCTCTCTGCAGAGATCGCAAAGAGCGGTGAGGCTGCCGTCTACATTCTCAAGACAATGACGGACCTCGCTCTCAAGGAGAGCACTATTGGCGCAATTGCCTGGTCCTTTCGAATGCTCTTCGCAACGCTCTGTGGCATCGGCGCACTAGGACTCATCATTGCATGTGGTTTTATTCAAGGTCATTCTCTTGATCAGGACTTGGAAACCGAGCATGTTCTTCGAAGCGAGAAGACCTAAATGGCAGTCTCAGAACCAGGCTCCCCTGCATTGGAGAGGAAGTGTTCTATGACAAAACGGAGTTTGCTGCTCTTGATTCGTCGCAGCGCTTTCCCGTTTTAGCGAGGAGTTTGGGTAGGATGTTTTTTTTTTTTGAGGAAATGCTACTACTAGGAACGGCAACGTTTACTCGTTGCTTTAAGAATCGAAGGAATTTGTACGATTCGTGGTATGTGGTATCAAATGAAAACTTCATTGACACCAAACTCACAAATCCCCTACACGCACCAAAATGGGCCTCGCAGAAGAGTCCGACTGCCCATCCATCCGCAAGAAAACAACACGGATCGACAACCGAGCCATCATCCCCATGAACCTCTCTCCTCTGTTTCGGTCTCAGACGAACAGGCACAGCATCTCTCCGAATGGCATGACCTTTCTTCGAAAAATCCACCCGACGCCATGAAGCCATAATCGACAGAAGACGCGCCAAAAAAAAAGAAAGAAAGATTAGAACGTATAATGCTTTCGACACCCCTCGATCAAACCATCTGCAATGTTCGTGGGGGAAAAAAACCGGTTGATGTGTAAACTTTTGAGGGTTGGTATAATATTTAAATCCATCAACGCCACAATCCTTAGCCTTCTTGGATATCTGGATCAGAATTGTGGAGTTGAAGTCGAGAGATCGAAAATTTGGAACTATGGGGAGGAGTACAGTATTGGAATTTGACGCAAAGGAGATTTGGGTTGGAGCGTATCTTAAGAAGATGTCGGCGAGGAAGATAGCGCAGGTTGGAGCGGTGCGGTTAGGGTGGCATTAAGTTGCAATTTGAGGCAGTGGTTCAAGGGTACTGTTGCGGCCTGCGCTTCTCTTAGTCTATAACACTCTTTCGCATTGCATGCCGCACTGTTCAAGATTGACTATTCTCATAAGCAGCGCACTCATCAAGCAGCGCCGCCAAAGGTCCCTCGATGGTCTGGTAGGCCTGTTGAAGAGCCTCCTGAAGTCTCATCACAGCACGCGGATTCTCCTCCTTCTTCACATCGGACTCCTTGAAGCGCCGATCAAAGTCCGTAAGCAGCAGCGCAAGGCGATCGAGCACCACCGTCTTTCCAAAGCCCTCAACGCGAGTCTTCGATCCGTCTGCCTGCTCGATTTCCTCGCCATTAGCCCAAGCCTCAAGACCGTCGGCAAGCTTGTCTCTGCCCATGCGACCGACAGATCGGAAGAGGTCAGCTTGCCCACCAGAACCCTTCAGCTTTGCCTTGATGAGAGCGATGCGGGCTGTTGTGACGGTCGTCTTGACTCCAGCAGCTCGAGTCTTGTCCTTCTTCTTGCCGGTGGCAGTGTTCACGGTTGTGACTTTGATTGAATCCGCGGTGATGTCTTTGCATACTTTGTAGGTGTCTGTCATGGCCTTGCGAATGTAAAAGTCGCCGTAGCCGTCTGGTGGGACCATGGTAGCAGCAGCGTGGACCTCGTTGACGATCTCGTCGATGCGATTCGATTGGTCCTCCATATCGTTGGCGATGATCAGTCCTGTTTGACGGATGAAGTCGTCGAATTGCTGCATACTCATCCCCTTTGAGTGTTCAGACGTCTTCACGTCTTCCCGCAACCGCTGAAGCTCGTCCGTGGTATGCAAGACAAAATCTCTCACCACGTCCTTGACCTGTTCTTTGAATTTGCCATAGGCTGAATCGAGATCTTCTTTGCAGACATTGAGAAGCTCCTCGTTCCAGTTGTATTTGGTAACTTCTCGGCTGTTCTTGGTTTTCTTCTTATGCTCACCCTTCTTGCTGCAAATCGCCTTCGTAGTGGGGCCACCGATTGCAGCCCAGTCGTCAGCAACAGCGGATGCTTCGGTGACCCAGTCGCTCTGATTCTCATTGATAGCTTTCGTGACCGTAGCATCATAAGCCGCTAACAGATCAGTCTGCAGGCGTGGGAGAGTAGGATTGTCATCGGGCACGAATTTCATTATCACTTTCCTCAGGTCTTGCTTTCTCTCGAAAGCAGGGCGAGTGAGAATGCCGTTGATGCCGTTCAATGTCCACGGGAGGAGCGCTCTGCCGATATGTTGCAGAGCCTTGTGCTTGCCACCCGCTGAAAGCTCGAGCAAGCGTCGACGGAGAACTGGTATGCCGGTAGCCTCAAGATCGAGAAATGGCAACTCGGAGCTCGGATCTCTCATATTGGCAAGATGAGCTTGATAGTGCGGATTGGAAATTGGGAAGACCTCCAGATCTGGGATAAACTTCGATTTGTCCACGCTCTTCATAAGTCCAGTCATTTCGGCTTTGATATATTCGCATCTGACCAGGACATGAGCCTGACGGCGCGCACGCTTTGCTTCATCGAGATCTTTCTGGCACTGCCGGACTTTTTGATGGAGTCTCTGAACATCCTGAACATCCGTGGCGCTGTGCAGCTCTTCGTCGGTAGCGGCCATCGCACGGGAAATCTTGTCAATGTCCGCGTCTGCTTGCTTGAGTCGATTTATTTGATCTTCCTCGAGCTCCTCCAGGTCTTCTTCTGCGTAGTCGGGCTGTTGATCTATCTTCGGAACAACAAGGAGGACATCGTGCATCTTGCCAAGTCGAATAATCCTCCGCAGCAAGTCCTGAATATGTGTGGCATCGGCGCTGCGATCGTACTCGTTGACGATCATGATGGGTCCAGCATACTTCATGTAGAGCTCCGCTTGAGCCACGACGTGGGTATTCTTGTCACCAACGCCCGGAGTATCTGCAACAACGAGACCAGCTCGAAGCACATCGGTCTTAGCGCGGATGCGGATGACTCTCAGGAACGCCCAGTTGGAAGGAGCACTGCGCTGAGCACCCTTGTAGCTGGGGCGCCCGATCAGCTTCAAAGTAGATTGCAGAGACGCCACACTGGTCAGGTCGTGGTGCCGGACTTCTGGGAGCGTCCGATCATCTTGACGAATCGCATCCCTCACCAGATCGATGAGCTCGTCAACGATTTCTGTAGGACCTCGGGCCAGACGCTTCTTGATATATTCCTCCGTCTTCTGTGAGCTCCTGAACTTCGGGAGGCCGCAGAGCGCATCCGTCAAACACTCGACCGCGGTGTCTTTCCTCATTTCGATCATCTCCTTTTCGTCGTCATCCTTCTCGTCTTCCTCATCTTCCTCATCTTCTTCTCCCTCCTCGAGTTCCTTGTGCTTAAGAATGTACAGCACAAAGCGCTTGACGAGACCTATGATGGCAGTCTCATCGCAGTACATAACTTCAACGTGATAGTCGGCAGTCTGTGTGATCAGAGGTGGAGCGAACTCATGAGGGATATAAGTGCCCCGCTTGCCGCCCGTGTGCTCGTAAGCGGCTTTTCTCTGCTCAGTCACGGAATTGATAGTTGACGACTTGCCCTTGCCAGTCGCTCCGACACAGGCTGTAGGTCCGACTGATGGATATCGATCTGATGGATTGCGACATGACTCGAGACCGTCGCGAACGGAACTGCAGGCGTTGTCGAGCTCTTCGTTCTCATAGCCTTCTTCCTGCTTGATTTTGGCGACGCTGTCAACAAGGCTCTCCACGAGCTGCGTGATCAGGCGCTCTGCTTTCCCAAAAGCCGGGAGGTATACTGCGAGGTTGGGAAAGTCGCTGCGGGCCATGCTTGTCACCGCTTCGCCACCACTGGCGATCAGTTGAGCATTGGTGTAGCTGTACTGCGTGGAAGCGCCTTCGCTATTGGCCTTGGCGCGCTTGGAGACTGCGAAAGGTTAGTAAAGCTTGATCAAGCATGAATGGATGCACTAGCTTACTGATAGTATCATGTTCGTCGAAATCTTCGTCGGCTCCGACAAAGAGGCTATCGCTGCGACGCTTGGTAACTGAAGCCGATGCCATAGTGTGTCTTGGAGTTACAAAGATGCTTGCTGTTGTTGAAAGGTTGGTGGTTAGTTGATGAAAGTGTGTTATGAGAATGTGAACTGTTGAAGAATCAATGAATGCAACGAGCCTCACTTCCCACAAGAAGTGAGGCCGTCTCAATTGCAGAGTTCGTATCAACCATTAGCATGTGATCGAAGCGTATAGGTGAAGTATCAGACAACAGGTCGTGCAGCAAGACGGTCACAGACATCTTGTTGGTATGTATTGACTTCGAGCCGTTGCAAGGGAATGGAGATTGCTTCAGTTGCTGGATCGAGGAAGTCGCACATCTCGTATTCACCGTATTCCTCACCACTTTGGCAGAGAGGATTGAGTTCTTAGAAATGTTGCATGTGAGGTCTACAAAGTGTGCCACCAGTTTTGCAATCGCGCCAAGCCAACAACTTCTCAAAGCTCACGCCGTCGAGTCGCAAACCTCCACTGCACAACTGCACAACGCCAGCTCACAGAACCTCTCCTCCACGCGCACTTACGCCGTTGCAGGTGCTGGATCGCGAACGGAGTCGTCAAGGTAGGAGACCTTCAATATGCCCGGCGTCATAGCCGAGAGCCATCCTGCTGCAAATGTGAAGGCGCGCAAGCCAACCAAGAATGAGCAGCGTCGCGCCAAGAAGAAACAGCTCAAGCAGCGTGAGGTATCGAGAGCCACCATCAGAATCTGCCACCAGGTATTGACCAATTTCCAGACATCCGTTGCGCCTTCAGACACAGAAACCCTCGGCCGCTCAGAAACCACAGAAGTCGCGCAGCCAGCAGAGCCAGCACCTAGCGACCCGATCCAAGATGTGCCAGCCGCGTCAATACCGGACGACCTCTCCCCAGATGATCCACTCTACTCGCAATTCGCAGACATCTTTGCCAAATTCAAGGAAGAGGAACAGCAGGAAGCCGCGCTAACGGCGCCCGAAAAGCCAGAAGTATTCTACGACGATGACGACAACATCCAAGATGAAGACGAGGAAGAGGAGACCAAGAAGCGGTTGTCAAAGAAGGCACGCAAAGCTGCCAACAAGCTCAGTATTGCAGAACTGAAGGCCATTGTGCGGAAGCCAGAGATTGTGGAATGGACCGACACGTCTGCGCAAGATCCGCGACTACTGGTCAACATCAAGAGCGCACGAAATGTAGTCCCAGTTCCGACGCACTGGAGTCTGAAGCGCGAATATTTGAGCAGCAAGCGCGGCATCGAAAAGCCCGGATTCGCTTTGCCTAAGTTCATAGCAGAGACAGGCATTGCAGAGATGCGTGACGCCGTGCTGGAGAAGGAGGCCGAGGCAAGTCTGAAGCAGCGACAGCGGGAGAGGGTGCAAGGAAAGACTGGCAAGCTGGATATCGACTACCAGAAACTCTACGAGGCATTCTTCCGACGACAGACGAAGCCGACATTGACGAGATACGGCGAGGTTTACTACGAAGGAAAGGAGTTTGAGACGAACCTGCGGCATCTTCGACCCGGAGAACTTAGTGAGGAACTCAAGGAAGCTTTGAACATGCCCCCAGGTGCGCCCCCGCCATGGCTCATCAACCAGCAGAAGGTTGGCCCTCCGCCCTCTTATCCTGCCCTGAAGATTCCTGGACTCAATGCACCGCCTCCGCCTGGAGCACAGTGGGGCTTCCACCCTGGTGGATATGGTAAGCCACCAGTCGATGATCAGAACCGACCACTATTTGGCGGAGATGTGTTTGGACTGGCAGACATGAAGGACGATGCGGTTCACAAAGACGCGGGAGTGGAGACGGTAGACAAGAGCTTGTGGGGCGAGCTACAGCCACCACAAGATGAGTCTGAAGAGGAGGACGAGGACGAGGACGAGGAAGAGGAGGATGAGGAAGATGACGAGTCTGGCAGGAGGACAGGCGTGGAGACTCCCTATGGTGGCACCGAAACTCCTGGCGGCATCACGAGCACAGTCCCGACCGACTTTCCAGGAGCACGTGGTATGCCTGACGATGTCAATCTACGAAAGCAACGATACGGCACGGAGACCGAGGCGTCGAACCATCCTCGAGCTGCAGGCACTGTGCTCAAGGAGCGCAACATTCGTGCTGAAGGTTTCTTTGGTGGCGAGCGCGCATACGATCTCAGCGGGCATAACAATATTCCCGTGCTTGGCCAGGAAGAGCGCAGCAGAAAGAGGAAAGCGGGTGATGTAGATGTATCTATGGACGTGGAGGCTTTGGTTCGAGATGGTAAGATGAGCAAGGAGGATCTGCAGAGGGTATATGAACAGCAGAGAGCAGCAGAGAATCGGGGCTTTCAGGGATCAGGTGTTGATCAGGAGGATTTGAGTGGTATGGTGGCAGAAGAGAGTGCTAAGCGGCAGAAGAGGGATAGAGAGCGGGCACAGAGAGGAAGACGGTGATGTGAGGGCAGTGTATAGAGATCTGCCGTGTAATTGCGAGATCCCAGGCATGGACCGACACTGAACTCGAAAGGCTGAATAGCGCAATCGGCAATCCGAGGCGGCATGATAATCAGAGTATGATCGAATGAGAACGGACAGACCACAGACCACAGACCACATGTTCGCGATTGGGAGGGAGTGTCGCGTGCACGTGACTCGCACTATTTTGGCCAAGGTGGAAGAAGCTTACTGCACTTCGAAACCTCCGTCCAAACTCGAGGTGTGCACAACAACACCACTACCACTCGTACTATTGCTACGAGCAGCTGTAGCGGCACATCACATTGCTGCAATCATGGACCGCGACCGGAGGTAAGTTACAATGAAGCATACATATCTCATCTCACCATCAAAATTTGCAATTCAGCGCCGCTCCTGGAAGCATCGGGGCATGTATGCACTGCACATAGTCGAAGTAGATCGGGATGGAGGATAGGAGATGGCGCTACGGCTTGGAGAAGAGGGACTAATTGTATGTGCAAAGACGCGAGCGCGATTTCCCGCCGGAAGATCAGTACATGGGCGGCCGCGGACAGAGCTATCGGCCAGGCAATCACGCACCACGCGACCGAGAACGCGATCGATCGCCACCGAGGTTGGGCGGCGACAGCTACCGCGCCCGATCACCACCGCGACGACCAAATTACCTCGAAGCCGACACATATCGCGCGCCTCGAGGCAGGAGTAGAAGTCCACCGCGCAGGGACGACGATCGACTGCCGCTGAGGAGAGATGATGATCGTGCACCCCTCCGCAGAGACGACGACCGTCTTCCGCCCCGCCGAGATGATGATCGCCTGCCACCTCGACGTGACGACTTCCGCCGCCGCTCGCCTTCACCACCGCGATACCGCGATGAGAGACAAGGAATACCAAGAGGCGGAGACAGCTACAGAGCTCGCCCTCGATCTCCTCCGCCAAGAAGAGAGGATCTTCCTCGCGACGACTTGTTCAGAAGGGAGCCAGTAAGAGATGAGCGAGACCATCGCGATACCAGAGACTACAGAGACGATCGGGACAGAAGCTATGCTCCTGTCGCTCGCTCGCCTGCACCTTCCGCTGCGGCTCGCTATCGTGACCGTAGTGCGGTTCCGCTGAAGCGAGTCCGCGAGCCATCACCCATCTCGAGCAGAGGCCGCAGAACACCACCTCCTGCCAAGCGCGAGCGACTGGCAAGCCCACCACGCGGCAGATACGATGACTATCCGCCGAGCAGAGGTGTCAGCCCGCCACGAAGACGCTATTCGCCAGAGCGGCCAAGAGAGCGGGAAGCATATTCGCCAACTACAAGAGGTGCTACTAGAGGGTATAGGTTGCGCTCGAGATCGCCTTTGACTAGGAACGAAAGAATCGATCCCAGAAATGTCGACGATTGGAGAAGACCACGATCGCCTGTGCGCGATACCAGACAGGACTACCTGAGCCGTGAGGAATCTGCTGTGAACTCTGCAGTCACATCACGACACACATCACCACCTTTGCATCTTAGCAGAATGTCGCACCTTCCTGCAGAGATGCCTATTAGAGCTTCGCCGCGCGACCCATACGACGATCGTGAGCCTTACCGTGCGGGTGATCACGAAGATAGGGAGATTCGCGAGTACGAGACACCAGTCAAGCGAGATGCTTACGATGATCGTGGCTACTCCAGTGGACGAGAGCGCGAAGTGCCTCCACCTCGCGAACCACGACGTGAAGACGATGCGCCAGTCCCAGCTGCAAGAGCTCCTCCTACAGGACCTAGCAGTCAACGTGGTCCAGCAACATCCATGGCACCTCCCACAGGTCCAGCAGCCACGCCTCAAGGTCCGAGAGCAGGCGGTCCTCCCATGGGGCCCCGCGGCGGTATGCTTGGCAGAGGCGACTTCTCTTCACGAGGGCGTGGTGGTTTTGGGGGAGATTTTGCTCCTCGAGGGCGAGGTGGATTCAGCTCTTTCCGTGGAGGCAGAGGAGGCGCGCTGCCAGCAGGACCTTCAGGCTTCGCAGGCAACCGAAGCGTGAGCGAGACCTTCAACCCTCCGTCCGGCCCGGGTGGACAGCCGCCTTCAGGACCTAGAAGCTCCTTTTCGCAGGCTCCAACACCTCTAGGCCCTGCTTCGTTCTCTCGCCAGTCAAGTAGTAGTACTGCGCCTACCGGACCCCGATCGCAGCGTTTCGAGCCTACCAATGGCACGACTGCAGCTATACCAGATGCGCCGACAGGCCCACGAGCAGGCCGACGCCCAACCGAGCATAGCATCAACTCGATGAGCGTACCAACTGGACCTTCTGGTAACTCTTCTGCTTCTCGTGTGCACCCTGCCCTTGCTGATTTGCCGAAGATCGTTGATGGCGGACAGAAAATGGAACCAGTCTTCGACCGCAGCAAACTCAATAAGCTTGAGGATGAAGCGGAGAGGCTGAGGAAGCAGATTGAAGACAAGGAGACCAAGAAGCGAAAGAGTCTGCGAGAGTGGGAGCGGATGAGTCGCGAGACTGAAGCTGCGGCTTTGCGGAGTGAGCTGGCGGAGGAGGCTTTAAGATCGATCAACGGTGAGGCAGAGCACATGGCGGCTTTCTAGTAGGGAGTCGTCAGGATGTCTGTCTTACAGGGATCGAGGGCTGTCAAGGGTCAAGAATGAAGGTGGCGTGGCAGATGATAGGTGGCTGGGTGTTGTTCATACTGTAATTGGCCTGCCGGGTTGGTTTGGATAACTCAACCCATAGCTGTCTGGCCAGGCTAAAAAGGTACTTACTTGCTACTTCGTGGAATCATACCTACCATACGCCGAAACTCGAGTAGCATCCATCCACTCGACCAGCACCGGCACAATCCCGATCGTGTCACTTTTCAAATTATATTATCATGATCTGCCAAAAATCATCATCGCCCACCACCGCTCAATACCATTCCTTATTCCTTCCGTCCATGATATTGTTGTGAACTACTAACTAGTCTCACAACGCGGCACTTTAATTCGTTGCTCGTTACGTTCGCCGCGGATAGTATATATATGCATTATACTTGATTGAACACGAGACGGCATAGCATGAGGATGACGGAAGTCAAAATTTTTTTTCTTTCTTTTTGGTTGGTAACTACGGTGTACCTAGATAGGCTGCTGAAGGGAAGTCGTTTATCCGTTTCTGGGACAAAGGATTCACCTTTGATGCCTTTTTTTTCGTGGAACGCCTCTCGCTGTGCAACCCAATGCGCTTCTCATCTGATCATTCCTCCCGGGGAAACTCATCGGCCAACTGTAACGTAGCCTTGACATTCATACTCATCAACTCCTGAATGAGCAGCTTCGCAGCATAAGGCATAGTCATCTTCGTGACACCCCTCGAAGTCCCGCAAGGCTGGCACCAACCATTATACCCCATCATGCCACAGGCCTGACAAATATCCACGTCATGCGCATCAGACGAGATCATCAAGCGCTCGAGTAGCAACTGACTTGCTCCGTACGCGATGAGGCAGTCACGTTCCATTTCTCCGAGACGAAGGCCACCTTGTCGTGAACGACCTTCTGTAGGTTGACGGGTCAGCATAGCCCGAGGTCCGGTCGATCGAGAATGCATCTTATCTTGAACCATGTGTTTGAGTTTCTGGTAGTAGATTGGTCCGAAGAAGACGTAGAAAGGTAAAGATTCTCCGGTGATTCCAGAAGTGAGATGGTCTTTGCCAGAATATGAGAATCCATGTTTCACGAGAATGGAACCCATGTCTTCGACTTTTGAGCCGCCGAAGGGGGTGCCGTATTCTTGTGTGCCGCCCAGAACTCCGGCTTTGCCGGAGACGAGTTCCAACATTTTGCCGACGGTCATTCGGGATGGGAAACCGTGTGGGTTCATGATGATGTCGGGGACGACGCCGGAGTCAGAGAATGGCATGTCGGCTTGTTCGGCGAGGAGGCCAACCACACCTTTCTGGCCGTGACGGGAGGAGAATTTGTCGCCAATCTCTGGGCGGCGCGTTTGGCGGGTTTGGATCTTGACGATCATTGTGTTGGCTTCGTTGGCGGTGATCATGACTTTGTCGGCGTAGGATGGGTCGGGGAGTTTGTACGACATGTGCATAGGAGACCACCTCTGGTCTTTTGCGGGAATGGCTTGAGATTGATTCATGGGTGATGCTTTGAGCATATACATGTCGCCGTTTTCCAGCTCCGAGCCGACTTCGACGAGTCCGTCTTTGCCAATTTTTCGATGTCGAGGATTGCTGGGATCACGGTCGTCGAGTCGATCGATGTAGCCGTTGCCGTATGCTTTTAACGGCATGCTGATCTTTTTGAAGATCTGGCACCGACCGAAACCGCGGTCACACGAGGCCTTGTTGAGCACCAAAGCATCCTCGATATCGTATCCGGAGTACGACATGACTGCGACGACAGCGTTCTGGCCGGCTGGAAGCTTATCATACTTGACCAGTTCGATTGTTCTGGTCGTGACCATGGGCTTCTGTGGGTAGACCATGAGGTAGAGAAGGGTGTCGATGCGAGTGAACTGATTGTAAGCAATGGCGCCGATAGCTTGCTTACCCATAGCACATTGCTGAAGACTGTTAGTCGCTATTCGAGCTCAGCAGTGGCGGAAACTTACATATGTGTTACGTGGTGACTGGTTGTGGTGCGGATAGGGGATCAGCCCTGCCACAGCGCCCAGTATCGTGAAGGGCTCAATCTCCAGATGTGTTGTATGTTCATTGATGTCCTTCTCGTAGACTGAAATGTTCGAGTCGTTCTCTTCGTTGACATCAAGATACTCCACCAGACCTCTCGACAAAGCATCGTCAAAGTCCATCGTGCCTTTGCGGAGCGATTCCAAGAAGCGGGCTGTCACTTTGGACTTTCCCTTCTCGACCACGATGAGCGGACGACACACTCGTCCTTCATCGGTGGCAATGTGGACACCATTATGATGGTGGTTGATGAAGATGCTGACGAATTCTGATATCCTGCCCATCCGTCTGAACTTGCGAAAGCCGAGCAAGAATTGCTTGGGTTGTCGTGTGAGGGCCGCCGGGGTACCATTGATGAAGACGATATAGGCGCCATTGCCATAGATTTCCGTTCCCGAAGCAGACGTCACATCTTCTGCTCCCAGGAGGTAGATGATCTTCCGCACGGGTGCCTCGTCGTCTGCTGTGGTGATGTGGGTCATGAGAGCCAGGTTCTTGACCAGACCGCAGGCTTCACCCTCCGGAGTGTCTGACGTGCACAGCATACCGAATTGTGATGGCTGCAGAGCACGAGGCCCGGAGACTTTGCGGGTTTTTTCGAACTGACTGGTGATTCTGGTCATCATGCCGAGAGCACTGATATAACTCAGCCTGCTCAGGACGTGTGTCACGCCTGCTCGGTCCATGCGGAAACGCTTCAAGGTCCAATTGCCAGTGGAGATGGCGCGCTCCATGCCACTGGTGATGCGTGACTCGATCTGTTCCACCAGCCTGGTGGGGTCGAATTCCTGGGTGGGATTTGCCTTTTTCAGTATCTTTTCCATGTTGCCTTTGATCTGCTTCACGCAGTCCTTGAACAGGTCTTCGAAGAGGAGGGAAAGCATCTGGCCTGCCAATTCGAGACGCTTGTTCCCGACGTAGTCACGATCGTCGACCAGCTTGGGGTCATTCATGGCCATCAACACTCGTCGTGTCATGAAGGCGACGTAGAGAGCTTTGGGTCGAAAGTTCATGCCTTCGACTTCAACGTGTGGAATGATGGTGGCAGCGAGCTTCTCCAGAGCTTGCTGTTTCGGGGTGCGCTCTTGCCTCCTGCCGGTGAATCTGTCTGGCTTCAGGCGCGTGGCAATAAAGTCCAGAGCTTGCTCTTGAGTGAAGACGCCTTCTAGAGCAGCCAACTCGAGATTCGGAGCGAATTCGTCCTGGTATTGTGCATCATTCCCTGCGGCGAGCAGCAAAATCTCATGGTCTGACTGGACGCCCATGGCACGAAGCATGACGGCGACGGGAATGTCTTCGCTGAGACAATTGTGCTTCAAGTAGATGTGACCCTTCTTCAGCAGGACGTATGTCTTTGTTTTGACATTTGCGGTGTGGCTGGTGACGGAGGCCTGAATGACGCCTTTGAAGGACTCGACGATGACACGATTCTTGCTGAGCTGCTCCTGGACCAGAATGACCTTCTCCTGGCCGCGGACGATGAAGTAGCCACCGGGATCAACGGCGCACTCATTCAGCCAGGCCATTTCGGACTCTGAGCGACCCTTGAGCACACATTTTGAGCTTCGAAGCATGATGGGAAGTCGACCGATCAGGACATTGGTCTTGCGCACATTGCCAGCTTGTCGAGGGTAGAGGAAGTCGATGTATATGGGAGCAGCATAGGTCATGTCGCGAAGACGACACTCGTTGGGAGTGACTTCGGTGTGGACATATCCGGCGCGGGCATCCTCAATACGACACGGCTTCCCGACGCGAATGTCGAGGAATTTGATCCACTTTTTCTTTTCGTCGAGGAAGATGAACTCGTTGGCCTTGAGGATCTTGTTCAGCTCGATGTCGACGAAATAGTCAAAGGAGTCGGTGTGCTGTTTGATCAGACCCTTGACTCTCAGAAAGGCGGGTAGCAGGTTCCATTTGTCGGTGGCGGTGTTGATGGGGTCAGTGAGGCTCTTTGAGTAGTACCAAGGCCGCAGGAGTGCATCCAGGTCGTCTTCATCGGCTTTGGCTGGAGCATGTTCCGCTTCTTTCGGCTTGGCGGGAGTTGTGGTGGTGGTTCTTCTTTTGGGGGCGGCAGGCTATTAATATGAGCACAGTCAGTTGGATGCTGACCGCTGCCACTGCCGCTGCATACCTTTGACGAACTACTGCTGCTGGGTACTTCTGTAGGGCCAGCGGCTTTCTTGGCTCGCGGCGGCATGTTGGATGGCGGTGTAGCGGTGCAGTGAAGATTATACCGCATGTGCTTAGACTTTGCGAAGCCTGCAGCGCATTAATGAATATTTCAGCAGGCATTTGCTTCAGGCTACGATGGCGCTCCGATACAGTGCTTCCACGTTTCACCCCAAAACTAATCAGAGCAAAAATCCCTTAGTAATATCCACTCCACACCCTTCCCACTATTCCTCTACACCCTACACCCTTACCTCACATTACTACTGCCCGCCCACTTCCATGTCTGTCTTTATGGTATACTTGTGCTACACCCTAGAACTACTCTGTGCCCGCATGTCCCCTTGACCTGCCGAGTACAACTACATATTCTATCCCATCGCATCCACCGCCCACGCGGGCCTGCGACCTGCGACCTGCGACCTGTCCCGTCTTGCAAGGTACCCTCTCCTCCCATGCACACGCTATATCCGTCCCATCACCTCCCACTGCCACTGCCACTCCTGACACTATGCCATGCACGCTGACACTCCCCCTCTTGAAGATGGCATACTACCGCCCACCCCAGTCGCCGCCAGACGAGCAATTCAACTCTCTGAGCCCTCCACAGCGAAATCCGAACAGGTGGAGTGCGAGCATGGCCGGCACCAACGATGCCAGAGGCGTTCTGACCCGGAGATTCACCACCAACACCGTTCCCACCCTGTCGCCCATCGGCCAGCAGAGGTTACAGGCCGCCGGCGACATGCAAGCCGTAAGTCCTCTCCAACTCGCACAACTATGCACAACGTGAAGAGGACGCAACACCTATGTCGTGTGGAGTAAGAGTTGAACATGCGAGACTTGTCCATGCGCCTGTCTGGAAAAGTCCACCATTCGAGAGACATGTAGAATGGCTGCGTGCGGAATTGCGGACATGGTGTGCGGCACAGTATGGCTGACTTGTGGGCTGAGCAGGCGAATGCGCAAAACAGAATCACTCCGGTAAGCAGGCACTCGTGAAATTCGATCTCGATGCCGTGAAAGTTGCATCCAGTCGCATTGCTTGCCTGGGATACACCTCCTCCAGCAGAATGCATGCTGCTGGCTGGCATTGCAGCCTGATGAGAGATCCGTCCTCGCACTTCGTACTAACATCCATCAGTCTGAACGAGCTGCCCGTCACTACGAAACGCTCCTCCAAGCTCAGCGCAAGATCGAAGAAGAGTTGGCAAAAGTCGACGCAGATACACGCCGCGAAGTCGACGAGAACTTGCGTCACGAACAAGCCGTCACGCAGCTCTTTGCTCAAAGTGAGCCGACCACACCGCCAGAGTATCATAGCGTTCTGGCGCCAAACAATTTCTCGAGGCCAAACAGGTACTCTGCGGCGAGTCTCACGTCTCCGCTAGGCACAGCAAACCGACCAAATCGCTCCAGCACTCAGTTTACCTCTCCACATATGGCATACGCTCGAGCGTCCTACGCTGGTCAGAGCAATTCCAACCTTCCATCTCACTCAGTTCCTGGCTCACGGCGCCAGTCCGACGATGAGGAAGAAGATGACGATTTCATGTACGGCTATGAGAACGCGCTCCGTCGTGCAGGTGCCAAGTGAGTCTTTCGTCATTTCTTCGCTTCACTTCCACTCACCGCTTTCTGCACTGTTCACTTGCATAATTCTTGGCATGCACCACGTGCCACTTTGCGGTCTGCTTCACTCACTTTGCCATTGTCAAAATTCATTCTATTGTGCGACAACAACTTCAACCCCAGCCACCTCAATACTTTCTGTAACAATAGCAACTTCATCCCCAATTGTCGTTGGAACGACAATAGCGCGAGCGCCGCGAGTGTGTATATAAAGCTCTCGCCCGCCCCAGCCAGAGCCCATAGAAGCTAACCATCACTGTATCAGTCCGAATCGAAATTCTATGCCAATTACCTCATACGACAGAAGCAAGCGAAACACTACCGACCTCGTCTTTGGTCACGTGAACACCACAGGCTTCCTCTTCGACGACGACAAGTCCTCTACCATACCAAAGTCTAATCAGACGTCACCACCCGATACCAAGACCTATCTGCAGGTACAGCACACTGCTGACGGCTTTCCCAAGCTCATCAGACGCGAAGAGAACGGTGATCTGTCGGTCTCCGCCGTCTCAGCAGCTCTTGACCTTGCGTCCTCATCTCCAGATTCGGATCTACAGCACGTACCCGAACGTGCATCGGCTAACCGTCACCGCATCTCTCTGCCACCAAGTGCTTTGAGCAGCACAGTCAACATTGCTCCACTAAACAGCATTCTTGCGAGCTCAAACGAGAACCGATCCGCTGCAAACAGCCGTCGCTCAATGGAGGTCAAGTTTACTGCCGAGACCAAGCGTCCAACGCTCGCCTCACCGCCTCGTGCACTTGCAAACGGCTCTCAGATGCCTCAGTCTTCTTACTCTACCAACGACCTTCCCACACTCAAGAGCATCAACGGCGACGCCCAAGAAGGTGGCGTCTCTCTCGTGTCTCCTGCAAACCAGCACGCTGTGCTCTCCAACACCACTTCTCCTGAGCAGAACCGCAACGCCGCCCTCCACCGCCTGTCTTCTACCTCCAATCACCGTCACAGCCAAGAATACTCTGCAACCAAGCAAGACGATCTTCAAGAAGCTTACGCTCAAGTTCATATTGGTGGTCTGCACGCCAACGCAACTCCTTTCGGTCCTGGTCACGACAACGCTGGTCCAGCTCAAGGTTTCGGCAGCCCAAACATGACTCCGTTTGCTCAGCCTGCTGCTTTCTACGGCGGCTACGGCATGAACATGATGGCCAACGGCTTCAACCACATGAACCTCGGCGGCGGCGGTGCCAACGGCGTCAATGCTCATGCTCATACTCATGCTGCTCAAGGCCATGCTCAAGGTCCGTGGCCATCTCAGGTCGGCGGCGCCTTCCCTCAGGCCGGCTATGGTGGTTTCCAGCAGCAACAGCAGCAGCAGCAGCAGCAGCAGCAATACTCTCAGAATGGCCAAGCTGGACCAGGTGCTGCACGTTTCGATGGTCAGCGTGTCAGCGCACAGCAGCGTCGCCAGGCTGCCGAGGATGCTCAGGCCAAGTTCAACTCGATCAAGGTCGAGCAGCTCGTTGGCGAGATCTACGGCCTGTGCAAGGACCAGCATGGCTGTCGCTTCTTGCAGCGTAAGCTTGAGGAGCGCAACGAGCAGACTGTCAAGACCATTTTCGACGAGGTCAAGGACCACATGATTGAGCTCATGGTCGACCCATTCGGCAACTACCTCTGCCAGAAGCTGCTCGAGAGCGTCAATGATGAGCAGCGCACGGCGTTGATCGTCAACGCCGCTCCTGCCATGACCAAGATTGCACTCAACCAGCACGGCACTCGCGCTCTGCAGAAGATGATTGAGTTCGTTAAGACTCCTGAGCAGACCAACGAAATCATCAACGCTCTCCGCAATGATGTCGTGCTTCTGATCCAGGACCTCAACGGCAACCACGTCATCCAGAAGTGCCTCAACCACCTTTCCTCCATCGATGCCACCTTCATCTTCGAGGCTGTCGGCAACAACTGCATCGCTGTCGGCACTCACCGTCATGGCTGCTGCGTCCTTCAACGCTGCATCGATCACGCCGATGGTTTGCAGAAGGGTCAGATGGTTGATCACGTCATCGCCAACGCCTACTCGCTGGTTCAAGATCCATTCGGCAACTATGTCGTCCAGTACATTCTCGACCTGTCCGAGCCATGCTTCACCGAGCCTCTCTGCCGTGCTTTCTACGGCGAGATTCCATCTCTTTCGCGACAGAAGTTCAGCTCCAACGTCATCGAGAAGTGCATCCGTTGCGCCAGCGTCGAGACTCGTCGCGAGATCGTCCGCGAGATCATGCCACCGCAGACACTTGAGAAGCTTCTTCGCGACGGCTTCGCCAACTACGTCGTGCAGACTGCCATGGACTTCGCCGATGACGAGCTCAAGGCTCTCATGTTTGAAAACGTCCGCTCTATCCTTCCAGGCATCCGCAACACTCCTCACGGTCGTCGCATCCAGAGCAAGCTTGCCGACTACGACAACCGCCACGCCACGCAAAACACCTCCATCCTCTCTCCAATGGAGACGGCCGTCAACCAGTCTGGCGCCCCATTCTCTGCACCACTCCAGACTCCTTCTCGTGCCAACCGCCACGGCATGGTTGGCGCTCCTACCCAGTGGGCATCTAACGGTACCGGCTTTGGTGCTGGCGGCTTCGATGCACCAGCAGCCTATGGCGGCAACATGTACAGCGGCGACAGCATCGCTTCCCCATCTCCACAGCGTGGCAACCAAAACCCATTCATGTTCAATGGTGCTGCTCAGCAACCATACCACAACGGCTATGGCGCTTCTGGCTTCGCTGGTCCTGGCGCTCAGGCATATGGCGGTCACTTTTGAGCGAACGTTCTACCTGCATTCGACTTTCGCCTCTGCTGTAACAGTATCTCGGCTCGCCTATGACGTTTTGGCAATTGCGACTTCCCAACTGTTTACAGCATCACGGCGCTCAGTCTCTTTTCAGTAGTATGAGTCACGACACTTCCGACACGGCCGAACGAACTGTATTTTGACGCGAATAGACGCGTGGCACTCTACTTCGACAGATCTGGCATGACCCGGCGCGGCAGCCAGTGTACTTGCAGACTACAGCATTTTCACCCACCGACATTTTGCATACAAACCGGCGACTCGTGGACATCTATTCTCTCTCTCTCTCTTGGATGATGATCCTGTACCACCACCGACCACTTGCATTATCGTCGGCGTATCCTTTCGACACACTACTTTTTGACTTTACCACCATTTCCAACTTTTGAGATTTCCATTTGTTGTTCTCGGCTTTTACGACACTTTGCTTATGGGCGAAAGGAGGGCAATATCATACGAAGAAATAAGCTTACACGGCACGATAACGACACGAGACCCATTTGATCTTGTACTACCAAAAAAGAAAGAAAAAGTTTTGCATAGCCGGACAGTCAAGCCAGAGAAGTTTGGGTGAGCGGGTTGGATATCTACTTCAAGTTGGAATGCAGAAGCGATTTTGCATTCTAATCTCACAAACGGGCATTAAGAGGGCTTGATAACGGGCTTCTTGTATGATAGTGCTACCAATACGAACATGTGCCATGAGAAGCGTTGCTCCTTTTTCCTGACTCTGTGCTCGCCGTTGCCGAACGACTCCAGAAATTTGCGTCCCCAATCAAGATTTCTCGGACAATGGTGAGCTATCATTTCACCAACATTCCATCTTGCACGTGGCAGGACGTAGACGTAGACGTAGACGTAGACGTAGACGTAGACGTAGACGTAGACGTAGACGTAGAAAGCTCACTGCCGTTTCACACATACATGTACCTTTTTTTTTTTTGCTTCTCCAAGTCATAAGCCCAGCCAGCGACCAAAGCCATCATCCCGCACTGCACAGCCTTTGTGGTAAGAGAAGACCGGATTTGGAAAGAAAGAAAGAAAGAACAGCGAGAGAGAGGGAGAGAGAGAGAAACTACCTGAAGACCAGTTACATTGTTGAATTCTCTTGTTGTTGTTGTTGTAGTAGCGTTTCGGATTTAAGAGGGAGGAGGAGGAAGAGAGGAAGGAGAATGTACACTCCCACTCTTCAGAAGTATTATATTATATCTATCTACGACCTCATCCTCAGCTGCTGAGATTTTTTTTTTGTTTCCAAGTTTTGGAAGTAAACGCGGAACAGATTTCCTTTTTTTTTCTGTGTATGTTCGATAACCCCGAAATCAGAAGAAGTTGACGATGATGAAGCGGACGGCAGGATCTACTGTATCTCATCGGGCTTTTTTTTTGTTTGCCGTTCATGGGGCGGGCGTAGAAGTGTAGATGTCGTTTTTGCGGGGATAGATTTTTGAATTTGATGATGATGATGATGATGATGATGATGATGATGATGATGATGATGATGATGGAAAGGAGGGGATGTGATGGACATCGATATATTATAGTATAAGGAATTCTCGCACGTGGAGATGCGATGGTGGGATTTGAAATTGCATATTTGGGGGTTTTTTTTCGTTTCGTTTCGGTTTGGTAGAGGAAGAGGAGGGGATATGTTAGTAGCAATGAATTTGTGATGAGATAGATAGAAAGATGTACCATATTTCGGTCATCATTCTCTTCTCTTCTTCTTTCATATCATTTGTCTTCGTGCATGTTCGTGTATGCCTAGACCTATATTTGGAGATCGTGGCGCCGCTGCCAGCTCGTGTCGGGCTGCGGGTTCCGAGCCCCCGAGTTCTGAGGTATTGGAGAATCTATGGTTGTGTTAGGAGCTTGTCGATATTCATGTTTAGGGTTTGTTCAGTGTTCACCTTGAATTCTGCTGTTGCGGTGGTGCTGGACTCATTGAACTCCAGCCCGGTGTGTGATTCGAGAATTCGCTGACAGAACGCACGTATGGTGATGCTTCTGGAACTTTGCCCTGTTCTTGCGGAGAATTGTATGCTTGGTATGGAGGCGCTGGGCTTGTGTGCTTGTTCATCGTTCTGGGATCTTCTGGCGGAATGTAAGAAACGTGGCCATGGTGTTGCTGCATGTCGGGTGGCATCCAAGCTGCTGGTACCGCTTGGCTTGCTCTGAGCTGCTTCTTCAATTTTCGATTGCGTCGTAGGAAGAATAGGAGAGCCCCGAGAAGCGCAATCCCCGCTGCACCGCCTACTGCGATGCCAACGATGGCGCCGGTCGATAAGCTATGCGAATGTTCGTCGTTGTCGGCCAGGACTTCTGCAGCAAGTGCTGTCATGCTAGCTGAAGCTGCGGGCGCCATGGTGTCTCCGAATTGCAGGCCATATCTGGATGCCTTTGCCAATTCTATTTGCGCCGTCACATTCGTCTCGCTATTGGCGTTGATGGCACCCTAGTCAGATCGTCAGTTCCAATCAAAGCTTTATGTTCTTCTTAGCCTGGTGCCATCATACTAGCATGCCCTTTCCATAACAGCTCCCAGGCGCTCCGCAGTAGAAGAAGATTGGGTCGGTATTGTTTGTCACGGTCAAGTTCCAGGTAGGCGGCGCGGCATCAGAATCGGTGATTGGAAAGAAACCGGAGTGAAAGCCTTCCTCTCCAGTCACTGCCGCTTGTGGTTGGCATGGCCAGCCGTAGAGACTTTGTATTACAGAATGGTTGCCGTCATGGAAGATGAACATGACCTTGTCGGCGGGGTTGGCCACTATGCTATTAGGGTAAAAGGCATCGGATCCGACGTTGACTGTGTGTATTGTGATTTCCCCCTCTATCGACGTCGGTGTAGTCGAATTCTCGGCGCCGCTCTCGCCATCCGGATTGTCCCATTGAGCGCTCACATTCGAAGCCAGACTCAGTGCAAAAAGCAAGCTGAAGAGAGCCTTGCACGCCATGGTTGCGGTCGAACGTGCGCAGTCCTTCGATAGCGACGCCAGGTAACAATGCTGAATAGAAGATACAGTGGAAGGTGCCAAACAGATCGAAAGGGGAGACCCAGACTTACCCATGCGGAGCCCTGCTACTACTTACACCGGAGCACAGGTCGCCTGTCTGACCGCTCGGATAACTATGGCCGGCCTGAAATGGAGCGAAAGAGGTGTGGGTAAAAGCGGGTGTGACTGGAATAGGTCTCAAGCCACAATGTGCTGCATACATCGCGCTGGCCGCGATCCTGCTCGTTGTTTACCCGCATGAGGTGCATTCGAGGATCAACAAGCGAGCACGAAGCACTTTCTTGATTTTCTGTGGCATTTGGTGTTCACAATGGGACACGCTCTGATCAATGATGGTGCATCTGCATATCTGTCGTCGTGATCGTGTGCTTGTATGGCTCGCGCATGGGCGAAGGTATAGCACAGCTGCCACAGCATGGTTGTTGGCGACTCGGCTCCCATAGCTGAGGCTGGTCTTTCTTTGGATGTGTTGTACTAGGCCGGGTAAGGCTGGCGGGCAGATCCCACTCGCTTTGTGAGGGTCGTATATAGTACTCTGCATTGCCGAGCCTACTGTACTTCTTCTCCATGGCAGTTGGTCGTGAGCATCATGGCATGATCTTCGAGGAGGCTCTGGTCATTGCGAGCGAAGCTCGCCTTACAATAACCAGAGGGTACCACCGGGCTGCAGAAAACACTGTTCAGCCACCCCGTGACCGCCAAGCCAACCCCGGATTTCAAGCTTCTCGTCCGCTGATTGGCTAATTTCTACAAGGTGGAGACTTTCGGAGCTAGAGCCGGTAGCACGTGACTCTAGCAAAAATCACGTGACTCTAAAAAACACGTAACTTAAAAAACACAAAACTAAAAAACACGTGACTAAGAAAACACGTGACTAAGAAAACCTTGACTAAGAAAACCTTGACTAAGAAAACCTTGACTAAGAAAACACGTGACTAGTAAAACACGTGACTAATAAAACACGTGACTAATAAAACACGTACCTAAGAAAACACGTAACTAAAAAAAACACGTGACTAAAAAAACATGTGACTAAAGGAACACGTAGCTAAAAAAACACGTGACTAAAAAAATAGGTGACTAAAAAAGCACGGGACTAGAAAAGTACGGGACTAGAAAAGCACAGGACTAGAAACTCACGTGACTTAAGAAAACACGTGACTTAAAAAAACACGTCACCCGGAAAATTAGGTAACTCGAAAAATTAGGCGACTTAGAAAATCACGTGACTTTAAAAAAAATCACGTAACTTAGAAAATCATATAACTTAGAAAATCACGAATCTTAGAAAATGACGTAACTTTAGAAAATGTAATTGAAAAAAAACGCAATCTTTAAAACTACCTAACTAGTCTAAGATCAAATTCTAATTACGTATACTTAATTACGTAACCTTACTTATTACGTAACCCTATTAAATACGTACCTACTAATTATATAACCTTTCTTCTTACGTAACTAGTCTAAATCAAATCCTAGTTTATAGCCGTATATTCTTCTACCTCGTCGTCGCTATTACCTAAAACCCTAATAGGAACCGTAAGAACCTACCTATATAGGCATAGTCTACTACTACTAAGACGTATAGACTACTATCATAGTTATTTAAAGGGCCGTAGTAATTACTAATTACGTTAGTCTACTAGTTTTATATATACTACGGATTAGAGATCTATATCTCTAGCGATGACTACCTACTAGTACGAATTACGACGACTACGAATTACGACGCGGCGGCGACGACTTTAATAGCTATAACGGTATAGCGATAACTACGACGGCATAGTAGCGACGGCGACGGCGACGTTATAGCGATATAGCGACGGAAAATAGAGAAATACGACGGTATAGTAATATAGCGACGCTAGCGACATCCGGCTAGCAGTAGGGAAGGCGTCGTAAGGCGAAAGCTTCGCTCGCATTTGTAGGCACGCGTAGCCGCCTACAAACACATTTTATGCACAGGTCAAGACTCAAAAGCTGTCTTTCTTGAGCCAAGACCTAAGACAAGCTCGTTACAGAAGGGAGTGCAGTCTTGCCTGCTTGCTTAGGAGAGGAGGCGTTGTTACAGCCGAGATACGATATCAGCTAAATATAGCGCAGCAGGTGGAGTGGTGTTGGCCAAGTCAGCAAGCGAACCAGCCGAGTGCCAGAAGATGAGGCCGCCACGACTTGTGTCCAGCTTTACTGTATCCATCGTTGGCATCTCGTCTCGTCATCGTCTCGAGAACATTCACTTGACCAGCGAAGCGGTCTTGCCCACTCGCTGACACACTACGGGCGCCAAAATGCGCTGCTTGCGCGCGTGCGCTCAAAATGCTGTTCCAATGTCCTAAACTCACGCCAATACAGACCAGGCTGCTGGCATCGGCTGCTGCATTGGCCCTTCTCGGACTCATATTCTGGTCGCTCTCGAACCCACACTTTGCCTATGCCGCGGAACTGCCTATGGATGGCAGTGGAGGTGTGAGAAATGGACAAGACCACAATTGGCACCGGATACAGGAAGCTCTTGCGCTGAATGCCGAGCTGCATGCGCTTGACCATGGACATGGACAGCAAGAGAAGAAGCCGCAGAAGAGGGCCGAGGCAGATTCACAGATCCAGGGGAACAACATTGCCAGCCCATATACCGTGAGCGCTGGCAATCAGACTCTGTTGATGTACCCGAATCGCTTCCTTACTGGAAACCATACTGCCAAGGGCAAAGGTCTACCCAGCGACATTCAAGAAAGCAAGCGTGTCACCAAGGTGAAGCACTCTGAACTGCGCAAGCGCCAAGATAGTGACAGCGATAGGACCATATACATATCCGCGAATACCTGCACGCAACCTGTATGGAATGGAAGTGAACCACAAATCGAAGCACCACCGCAGTTGACCTTGTATGTCTCGACGAATTCCGGCAATACCAATCTCGGACCAAACGCTGGCAACGACTCGCAGAAAGTCTACCCATTCGTCAACGGTTTCGTCAATGCTTCGGTTGACAATGCCAGCGGAGACTGGTACATGGCCGTCTCGGGGCCAAGTCTGCCTGACGGATTTTCAGGATCTTGGACGTACAGACTTGCTGTCTCAATCGACGATTACTTCTACGCTGCTGAAATGGCTAACCCATTTCTCTTCCAAGTCGACACAGATTCAGACTCTGCATTACTGGTCACGGACAACCTAACGCAGGCCGACGCCTCAGAGCTTTTGTACACTGAGTGGATGGATCTCGGCGCGCCTTTCATCATGTTCGCAGTGAACAACAATCTCACCGGACTGATGGGACTGCAGAGCTCATTTTGCGGCTTGCAGACTTTTGTTTCAGACAACCACCAAATCCAGGCGAAACAAGATGATATGGGAGGAAACACAACGAACGTTCAAATGGGCATGATCACCCGTGGCCTGGGACATAAACCAAAAGAGCAATTCTATGTCAACGCTCTCAACTCATCAAGCTCTTACCAAGCCTTTCTCGCCATGGATGGCAACTCTACAGCTTCTGGCGATGGCGTGGTCGGCGGAGGAGGCAAGGTCTGGGCACCTGTCCCATTCTCCACCAAATCAGACGGAAACTGCCAACTCCTTTTCAACCTCACATTCTGCGACGAAGTCGCCTACGCCGTCCCAGCCAACCCAAGCAACGAACCAGTCTCAAGCTTCGAAGCCCTCCAAAACTTCTACGAAAACTACACCACAACCTGGTACTCACCATTCAACCAAACCCTAGCCCAAATCGCCTGCAACACAACCACAGACGCCCAATACTCGCTCGCAAAAAACTGCACAGACTGCGCAGCAGCCTACAAAGAATGGCTCTGCGCCGTCTCCATCCCGCGCTGCGAAGACTTCTCCAACCAAGCACCCTACCTCCAACCCCGAAACGTAGGCCAAAAATTCTACAACAACGACTCTATGCTCGATTCGGACTTTCTCTTATCCAACTTCGTCCCCATGACCAAAGCCCCAACTCTGGAAGGAAGTAACGCGTACCAACAAACTTACAACTGGTCTTTTGCCACGAACCGATCCAGGAATCAAATGATTGACGAAGTCATCCAACCGGGCCCGTATAAAGAGGTCTTGCCCTGCGAGGATTTGTGTTATAGTTTGATGCAGTCTTGTCCGGCGAGTATACAGTTTGGATGTCCGTATCCCGGACGAGGCTTGGAGGTGAGTTATGGCAAGAGGAGTACGAGCGGTTTGACTTGTAGTTATTTGGGAGCTGTGTATTACTTGAACGGCGCGACATCATCCATCACGAATGCAGGATTTTTGAGGGCGTTGGTTGTCGCGGGAATGGTTGCTTTGGGATTGGCGTTGATGTAGAATAAATAGTTGTTGTTGAGATGGGGGGGAATACGATAGAAGACGAGGAAAAACAAGGTATCCACATCGCTTTCATGATCTAGTTATTTTTGCGCCATGTCATGCTATCCTGATGAAGATCAAAAAAATTTTGTCGTTTGGCGCATGTGTCGTCCTCTCTCTCTTCTAAGTTCTATGCATATGTAATAAAAGGTCAAGCTCCCTCCCCCTCTCTCTCTCTCAAAGAATCCAAATTTTCCTCCAAGGGACTTGCTTCTACAACCAAATAACCCTGTTGTTGTATATGTATTTATTCCTTCCAACTATAATTTATATTAGAATTCGACATTATATGTTGCCATTATGGATGGGGTATATTGATCGACATGGGTATCATCATGATGAGAACAGAAATTCCAATTAGGATTTTTTTTTTTTTGGTTTTGGACTTGGTTCGCCGTGTCGTGCCGTGTCGTGCCGTGCCGTGTGGTGTTTCCAAGAAGAAATTGCAAAAGTTCGGAAAAGAGAAATTGATCAGGGTCGCTTGAAACGCTGCAGTGGCAAAAGATTTCGACACAAAGGATATGAGATTGGTCGTCCGGTCCTCCGGTTGAGATTGGTGGTCGTGTGGTCGTGTGGTCGTAAAAGGAAGAAAAAGTGCGGTGGTGTTATGTGAGAGCGACGACGACGAGGGCGATCTGCAAGCTTGTTAGCCGGGGGATTGATTCTGGGTGGTGGAAGGTAGAGCTTACGACTGCACCGATCACGAGCAAACCAACCACGCTCATGATCCTGTTCAGCATGCGCCACCATTTGGCTTTCAGGTATTTTCGCTCTTCTCTCCAGCGACGCTCGGCGTCACCGGCTTCGTGAGCCATCATAGCAGCTTGAACATCGTCCTGGCTACCAGCAATTTGTTTTTCTAGGTCGCCAGAACTCGCGGGCTGCTTCGGCAGAGGCAGCACTGCACCAAGCATCCAGAACAGAGGCATAATGAAGCCCAGGACGAAGAGCAAGACCTGGCGATTACATCGGCATTTGACTAAAGTGTCAAGACTTTCGGCGAAACTCGGTGCTTTCCAGATTGATAGACGGGTCTGGGAGGTTCGCTTGGATGGGTGGAGATGAGGTTCATGTGCACCGAATTCGCTTAGTCGGTCCTTGGTCATGGGTCGTGGAAATTCCATGTTATCCCATTGCCCTTGTTTGCTGTATTTCCGAAGTGGTCGCTTTCCTGGCGGAGGCCCGTCTTCGCCTTGTAGAGTGCCCCAACGAGGTTGTCCAGATGGAAGTGTCTCGATCTCGTCGCCTTCGGGATTTGGTGGTGAAGGATCCGGGAATATGCCCATGGAGTCCGTTGGTGTGTCCTGCGAAGGTCTTGACCTGTTCGATTTCTTGCTCTTCTGACTCTTGCGCAATTTCGAATTTCTACGACTTTGTTCTGAGCTCTTCTTTCGCGTTCTCGGTCGGAATATCGCAGGCAAGAAGTGACTGCTGACCGGACTGACCGATTCAGCATTACTATAGCTGTGTCCGAGTCGACTCGTGATGCTATGCTCTGTCCACGAGCTCTCGCCTCTTTGATGCCGTACTGGTGCGTTTCCATCTGTCGAATTGCTATGTAATGATATCTTGCTGGACAAGTGTGCAGTGCCGCTGTAGAAGCGTTTGGCCCAAGTTGGGAAAATGCTGGTGCCGTTGCTGACGGTGCTGAATCGAGCTTCACTGTCAACGCAACTGATCTCGCTCAACTGTCGCGAGTGACCTGGTGTGTTGCTGGTCTTCGATCGCAATGAGTAACCTGATCGCTTTTGATGTAAAGAGTGTCGCGTCATTTCCGACACCGTGTCGGCTCGTTCATCGTCGTCTCGGTTCTGAGGGATCGGAGGGATCGGAGGAAGAGGCCCGTCGTACTTCTTCTTGCCTTGAATCGCTGTGCTGGGTCCAGCCTGCGGTCGGAACAATGGCTGAGGAACAGCGGACTCTTCTCGAAATATGCCCAAAGTCATATCACCAGGTGACTCGACACTCGTTCTCTGTGTCGCCGGTGATGGCTGAGTTTCAGGCCCTAGACTAGACACCATCGACTCAGCCGGAGCGCTGTCTCGCCGCCTCCAGCTGTCATTGACGGGCGAAAGTGGAGCGCTGCTGAGATCATCGCCTGTCAGGACACCACTTCCATACGACCAGTGACTGAAGTGGTGCGATACGGTTCTTCCTTCACTCTCGCTCGCGATTGTGCTCAAGTGGCCACTGAAAGGTCGTCTAGGATACGGTGACGTATCGATATCCTCGGAAGCCATGGTGTCATCGGTCGAAGCGTCTCGCACTGTCGAGCTGGCCTGGGGGGTGGGTGATGCAGATGCTGCTTTCTGTCGCAATCGTTTCTTTGGGATCTGCAGTGGAGGGAGTGTATCGTCCGACTCTAAGCTCGCGCAAGAGCTGTTCGCGGTCAAGCTGCGGCCAATCTCTGGCCTGGTGAATGAGCTGTGCCGTTGTAACCTGGAATTGATAGAGTCGAAAGAAGTCTCGACACGTAGAGGCCTAACTCGCGAACGCGGCCTCACTGATCCTACGCTTGGGCTGTATGCAAAGAAATTAGGCGATGACGAGGGCAGTTGAGCAGGTCCAGAGATCGTGACTGACTCGGAGTCGTATGTCTCCACAATGGGAGATGAACTGACTTCCCGAAGATTAGGTGTACTGGGCAAAGTTCGAATAGACCCTGTCGAATGTACCCTTCGAGGGCTTCGTCGTGACGTGGGAGATGGCTCCGAATCTGTGGGCGACTCAGTGGTAGCAGGTGCAGTGCGTGGTCTTGAAAGGGTGCCTTCTGATGATGGTTGTGACCCTGGTCGCGGCTCGTCCGGCGAGGATGTATCAGAGTGCGGGACTGGTCTGATTGTGATCAATCTCTCTGGAGAGGCTTCCTGCAGTGTCTCGAGTGCATGCGCAGGGCGCAACCCGGGAAGATCTTGGTCGGCGTGTGCTCGAGCACGATTTTCTTGCTCGTACGGCGTGGAGGCGGGCGTGGGCGTGGTGCGCAAAGTTGTTGCTTGACTAGTCCTCTGACTCCGCGCACGTCTTGGTGCCAGCGTAATCTCGCTGGCCTGCAGAGTGGAACATTGCGAGTAGTAGCCCGACGAGGTGCTTCTTCGAGGCCATGCTGGTTCGGGCAACGTCTGGTCTGGCGCAGTCACCGTCTCGTGCGAGTTGTTCGGAAGAAGATCCAGGCTGCGCACCTCATTCGTTGGCAGACCTGCTTCTGAAACACTCAAGTCCCGGCTTGAGGCGGAAAATCCTGGTTCTGACGCTTTAGCTTCTTTCAGAACACCCGACTGGGGTAATAAGCGAGGAATTGCGGCCTCAGCCTCATCATCCTCCTCCTCCTCCTCCACCGTCTTGTTCCAGTTCTCTTTTCCATCGTCGAGCTCACTACTGGCACTGCTGTCGTCGCGGACATGCGCAGGAAGTGTCGGGTCGGAAAGTGAAGGTTTGACTAAGCGAACTGTGGGTTGACTCGAAGCTGTCGCAGGGTAGCTCTGGTTGTTTTGCGACTGCGAGCGTTCATGAAGGGCCTTTCTGCCTTGCCATCTTCTCTGCTGGCGCTCTCTTGGCGACTCGATCGGCCTCTGGGATGAAAAGAATCCGGACATGCTCTGGCCATGGCCAGTAAGTTTCGTTCGTCTCGGATCGGGTTCGAGAAACATAGGGAATGACTAGTTATTAAGCAATAGTCAATGGAAGGTTGGTAAAGACAGGGAGTGTGTTGAAGCATAATATCAAAAGAGTGACAAGCACGAGAGCACAACGCTCTCTGCGCGATAGCAGCGCGTTGGCCTCGGCGGTAGATGGTGTATATACAGCTTCAGGAGACGCTCGGTAGAATAGTAGTAGGCCGGTGGTGGGTTCGCGGGGCTATGCAGTTGTGCGCATAGAGCGTATGCAAGCTGCAGGGTGGTACAAGGCCTTTTTGCTGTGGTAGGATGCGGCGACAAACGGTGTTGATATCCTTGTAGTCGAACTATAGGCGGAGGCGTAGGTGGTGGCCGTAGGTTATACAGAGATGGACATAGAAGACGAACAGGAATTTTAGGAGGCAGGAGATTTCGATGATGAGATGGATTGCCCGCACTCGAGGCTCGAGCGTGCTGGACGGCCGGGCGAGCTCACGAGGCCACGCTATGCGTAGTGCGCACTATCGAATATGGACATTGTGCAATCGATAGGCATGGGTGCCACTGCCACGAACCAGCAAAATCAAGAGAGTTGCGTGTTTGCAGGTCGCGGAAATGACACGGCAGCGGCGCCTCCCATTAATCGTCAGCCAATGGCAAAGTTCAGAAGAAGCGCTCGACAATCATTCTGGGCACTCTTCGATTTATTATCGATAACGGTTGGCAGACACAGCATCACTGAGGACTCGAGTTGTCTCTCCTTTGTGCTGAAACGCTGCACTTTCATGTGTTCGTGTCTGTGCGAGTGCTGGTGGAGCGAAGTTCTGCCAGCTGGAAATGAAATGACGTCCAGGCTAGCGGCTTTTACGCGTCTTTCCTTTCAGCTGAGAACAATACCATCATGTCCATGTCGTTGACATAACCTTCGGTAACTGACACATCAACCATGGCACACCAAACGGCATTAACAAGTCGGGCGCATGCATAACTGCGACACTGCAGCCGGCTGTCCAGACTTACATCCGCAGTGTTGGCAAGGCGCGTCTGGAGAACTGCTGCAGGCCTAATAATAACCTTGTCCCAAGACCAAGCATCCCTGACGACCACAAACTCAAGTCATTTGCATCGCCCGCTACCACACATCTCGTCGCCGACAGTTGTGCATACCACGAACAACACTTCACACTGACGAGTTCCGGACTGCAGAGAGATGAAAGCCGTTGATCTCTTCATATATCACGAGCGCAAGAATAGCATAATCGACCACAGAGCCTGATCTCCTGCACGCCATCACTCGCCGAAAGTGGGAGCCTGATCAAGATCGAATCTCAAAACAATAATGGCCCCGCCCGGCAGAATGGACAAGGTCTGGCAGGGAAGCAGCCAGCTCTTCGCGCGGCTGAGAGACTATTATTTCGGAAAGAAAGGTGAGCTGCTATCGCCAACTGCTCATCTTGGCATGCACCACACATCGCATTGGCAGCAGCAGCGCTTACACCAACGTTCTGCAGAAGCACCTCCCTTGATCTCAGAGCGAACAGCCGTCTTGTTTGGACTGCTATTCACCGCGATTTTCATAGCGCCCTTCTACCTGTCGCCGACCTTGAGGACCAGTAGTCTTCACTCACGCGATGCTCCAACGGTAATCAAAGCAAGAATGCGAGCGGTCGGTCTCAGTTGCGTTGCTTCCACCGTTGCCGCCGTCTTCGTTCTCGTGGTTTATGGCCATGCGACGGCACGAGATGTCTTACGCTTACTCGCCGTCTGGCCGGTCAACTTGACTGACTGCGTCAGAGTTCTTGCTCTCGTGGCCGTTCTCTTCGTTGCACCGCTCTACGAAACTGTCATCGTCGACAGTGGATGGCGCCAGTGGCGGCCGCGAGCTATCAAGGAGAAGTTCTTCGACTCGTTGCCAGGACTACGCAACAACGTCGTGGCTCCTTTGGCTGAAGAGTGGGTCTTTCGCTCTCTGGTCGTCTCGCTCTACCTCCTCGCCAAAGTTCCCGCAAAGCGTATTGTCTTCACCTCACCGCTGATCTTCGGAGCAGCTCACATTCATCATCTAGTCGAAGTGCTTCGGACTCATACGCCTCCCGGACGCCTCTTACCACCTCTAAATGTCTGGATTCGAGGCATCCTGCAAAGCCTGTTTCAATTCACCTACACGAGCTTGTTTGGCTTCTTTACAGCTTTCGTGTACCTGCGAACAGGAAATTTCTATGCCGTCGTGCTTGCACACAGCTTTTGCAACGTCATGAGCTTGCCACGTGTCTATGGTAGACTTGGGCAGGACGAAGATGATGAGCTGCATGAGATGGCTCCTGACGTGGCACAGGGAAAGCGAGATGATGGTCTGGCAAGCATGAAAGATCGAGAGCAGCATAATCCGACAGCGAAGAATCTTGGCATACAGTGGACGATCCTGTATTACATTCTGCTGCCGAGTGGTGCCTATGGCTTCTACCGGCTGCTCTGGCGGATGACCGAGAGCACCAATGCCTTGGCAGGTTTCGTGAGGCCATAGCATGAATGCAGCACGAACCACATTCCATTTCTTTCCCATTTCCCGTCTGTGACCAGAAATTGCCAGTGCCGTACCCAACGCTGCTCACTCCCGCTTGAACGCCTCATAAAATCTTCAAGTAGCCTCATTTCGAGATTTACTCGTCTTGATTAGCACTTCCATCCCGCCTAATAGCCGTCAGCATTTCTAGAACAAAGAACTCCGAGCGCATATACTCACGGAATGTATCGAATTCCAGCATTTTCAGCAGCAGCCGTATACTCCTCCGCCAACTGACACACATCAGTCAAAATCATTCTCCATTCAGCATGATCTCACTCACCAAGCCGTTCACTTTCACCGCGTAGATGCCAGGTTTGTAGCCTTGAATCCTGAGCCACTTCGCCACCCAGCTGGTCTGGGTGTCGTTGACTGTGACCAGACCCTCGAATACCTCACTTGTGCAGTCGGCTACCGCGTCAGTGTTATTGCGCATTTCGAGGAACTCTTCGCAGTTGGGACAGCCGGCTTTCTGGAATTTGGAGGCTTGTTGCGTGAATGAGCAGACCAGGCAGGCGCGGAGTTGTCGGGGTACTGAGGCCATGTTGATGGATGTCGGCTGACAATACGGAGTGTCTTCAAGTGTCTTGTGGTCTTCTGGCAGTGTCGAAGAGTGAAGCTTTGTCGCCGAAAGATGCATGTGTCGACGCGTGCCTTTCAGATCCCTGTCGCAAGGACGGACCTCTCTCCGGCCCAGACTGCGCTTGTGATTCGCTCACCCGAGAAATCGAATTGACTGTCTCGACCTTCTTCCACGACCTTCTTAACATTCTTCTCAGACTCACATTTCTCTGCAGAAGTAGCGGAATCAACTCCACTCGGCTTAGAACAGCTATCAGTAACTTCTCGGTAGCTGTGCACAACTCAGGAACCGGGACGAATCTCACAACATACTCGCCCAGCATGGCGGCAGACGAGACGATACAGGACGCCATTGCTTTGAAGAACAAGGGCAATGAGGCATTCAAGGCAAAAGACTGGCCGACCGCCATCGATTACTACACGAAAGCGATAGAAGCCAATGACAAGGAGCCTTCATTCTATACCAACCGAGCACAAGCCAACATCAAGCTGGAAGCATATGGTTACGCCATCGCGGATGCGACAAAAGCGCTTGAGATCAACCCAGACTTCGTAAAAGCATATTACCGAAGAGCTGTCGCCAACACCGCGATTCTGAAGCATAGTGATGCCATTCATGACTGGAAAGTGGTGGTACGGAAGAACCCATCAGACAAGGTTGCAAAAGCACAGTATGAGGCGTGTCAGAAGATGGTGAAGCGTGATGCATTCCTCAAGGCTATTGAGGTTGCAGATGCGCCATCGGCGGCTCAGGGGCTGGACTTGGACAACATGATTGTGGAAGACGACTATGATGGCGTGCGATTAAAAGACGAAATGACGCAGGAATTCATAGATGATATGATTGATCGCTTCAAGAACGGGAAGAAGATACACAAGAAGTACGTCTTCCAGATTATTCTTGCTGTGAAGGAAATTGTATACAATGAGCCAACGATGGTGGAGACCATGGTGGAAAAGGACACCAAACTCACGGTTTGCGGAGACACACACGGCCAATACTTCGACCTTCTGGAGATTTTCAGGCTCAATGGATTCCCTACCGACAAGCATCATTACCTCTTCAACGGTGACTTCGTCGATCGTGGTTCCTGGTCGACGGAGATTGCACTACTTCTCTACGCCTACAAGTGGCTTCGCCCGAACGCATTCTTCCTCAACCGCGGAAACCACGAAACCGACGACATGAACCGCATGTATGGTTTCGAGGGCGAATGCAAAGCCAAGTACAACGAGCGTGTGTTCAAGCTCTTCTCCGAATCATTCTCCGCTCTCCCACTGGCAACTCTGATCGGCAACAAATACCTCGTCCTCCACGGCGGCCTCTTCTCCGACGACGACATCAGCCTCGACGACATTCGCAAGCTCAACAGACATGGGCAGAGACAGCCTGGCCAGTCTGGACTTATGATGGAAATGCTCTGGACCGATCCACAGACGGCACCTGGACGTGGTCCATCAAAACGTGGCGTTGGTCTTCAGTTCGGCCCCGATGTCACCAAGCGCTTCTGCGAAAAGAACGGTCTCGAGGCTATCATTCGAAGTCACGAAGTGCGCATGGATGGCTACGAAGTCGAACACGACGGTCGATGTATCACAGTATTCTCTGCACCGAAGTACTGCGATTCAACCGAGAATAAGGGTGCTTACATCAACATCGAGAGCGATTACAAGCTGCAATACAGCCAGTTCGATGCCGTGCCACATCCAGACATCAGGCCCATGGCTTACGCTAATAACAACATGATGCAGATGATGGGAATGTAGGCAAAGCCCGAATCTACGGCAAATGCACAGCTAGGATCTTCATCTTCACTTCGTTTTGGGAGGCTTTGGGCAGCGATTTGCATAGCGTCTGGGGGTGGTTATACGGCGTTTCAAGGCGCAAGTCCAGACTCGAGGCATTTTGCGCCGGAGTTCTGTGATGATGCATATCATGAAATATGAGGAATTGGAGCGAGCAAGCAAACAAGTACGTTGTTGATGAGGAAATGTGGAATGTTGGACAGCATTGGTGGCATACTCTCCCATACAGCTTGTTTTGGAATATACAGGATCTGTTTCTGTGCACTGGCATAGCTCATCATACCCCCCAAAACTCCGCGCTAATTATGACATGCTCGCTACTTTTCGTCCCGTTCTTAAATGCTAGGCTCTGGGCACTTCGAAGAGCTGCGGCTTCATGTTCAGCTTACACAGCTTAGCCACGCAGCCAGCGAGCTGTAGATACGTCTGCACGCCTTCCAGAATGCGCATGTGGGTGAAGCCGATCTCCCGAATAAACTCCAACTTCGTATGCTCCGACAGTGAAGGAATCGTCTTCGTCACCTTGAACATGGTGCTGATGATGTCGTGGGAAGAGTAGCCCAGGTTCCTACACATCAATTAGCACAAGCCAGCACAACGAATCTCGAATCGTGAATCCTCACCACAACTCCTTCAACCCATCAAGCGCCTCATCAACCTTCCCCTCCTGACAACTCTTCACCATAGCCTGCACCTTGATCGGATGCGGACTATCCACCACCCTGAAAACATTATCCCCATTCACAAACCCAAACCCCGCATGCGTAGACTGCAAGTTATTGATCGCTTGCCTCATATCGCCTTCCGCCGAAAACACCAAAGCCGCAATCCCATCATCAGAATACTCCACCTTCTCCGCCTCACAAATCTGATACAATCGCTTCACCACCTGCGCATCCGTCAATCTCGAATACCGCAGAATCGCACACCGCGACTGCAAAGGCTCAATAATCTTATTCGACAAATTACACGCAAACGCAAACCGCGTCGTGCCCGAAAATATCTCCATCGTCCTGCGCAAAGCCTGTTGAGCACCGCTCGTCATGCTATCCGCTTCATCCAGAATCACAACTTTCTGTCGACCCGGCGGCAACGTGACTTTCTTCTGCGCGAAGCCTTTGATGCGGTTCCGCACCACGTCGATGCCGCGCTCGTCCGAAGCGTTGAGTTCGAGCACCGCTTCTTTATATGCGTCGCCCAGTAACTGTCGCGCGAGACAGAGCACCGATGTGGTTTTTCCTATTCCCGGCATGCCGGAGATGATCAGGTGTGGCATGTTTCCGTCTTTTGCGATGATTTTTAGCCGTTCGATGGTTTCGGTGTTGCCTACTATGTCGTCGAGGAATACGGGGCGGTATTTTTCTACCCAGGGGAGTTCGTAGGTGGTGCTGCCGTTGTTTTTGGGAGGGTTGGGGTTTTTTGTGCCGTTTGTTGAGGCGTCTTTGGAGGATTCTGCGCGGGCCATGGTTGGGGATGGGGAGAGGGAGAGGGAGAGGTGGGTTTTTGGGAGATGTTCTGATTCCTGATGAATGATGGCCGTGGTCTGGGAGACGCGTTTCCCGCGACGCGAACCAAATTTGGTGTGGGTCTGTGCTTTTAGGTCTATGATAGACTCTACATTCCACTTTCTCGCTTGTGCTTTCACCTTGCTTTCTAGCCGCCATCACTTATAATGTTATCTTTCTCCTGCTGCAGCGTTTCTCATCTTGTAGCTGCGTGATCGCTGGCCTTAATTGTGTCTCAGACTTGATCCAAACCCTCCGACTTTGCGACAGCAACGACGACATGATATAGTAGGATTCCGACCATGATCAGCCTTCAGCGCTACGCTTTATATGCCGTCATTGCTATTCTAGCAATCATCACCGTTACACACTTCCACGATGGCATAGCGACGCAGGCAAGGATACATTATGCGGCTTTCTTCCCTAGTGCCAAGAAGCAGTCCAATGGCCGCTTCGACTGGAGCCAGGTGCCCGTCCACTATGCGCCAAAGAGCCTTACATCGATACCTAGTGCGAAGCCCAAAAAGCTACCTCAGGTGCAATTCGATTTCCCACCGGAATCTCCAGAGCACGCTCAGACTCGAAAGGAGAGGCAAGCTGTTGTGAAAGCAGCTTTCGAGCGGTGTTGGTCTGCCTACAAGCAGTACGCCTGGATGGCAGACGAAGTAAAGCCAATCAGTGGCCAAATGAGCAATGGCTTTGGTGGATGGGCGGCCACTCTTGTCGACAGCCTCGACGTTCTTTGGATCATGGGGCTCAAGGACGATTTTGAGGAAGCAGTTCAGGCTGCGATGACGATCGATCTCGGAAAGGCGACTCAGGAGACTGTCAACGTTTTCGAAACTACGATTCGCCATCTCGGGGGCCTTCTTTCGGCTTATGATTTGAGTGGCGACAAGCGACTTTTGGAGAAGGCAAAGGAGTTTGGAGAGATGCTTCTGAAGGCTTTTGACACTCCCAACCACATGCCTATCACGCGATGGAAACCGCAGGAAGCATTAAACAATCCACAAGTCGCGGACTCTGTAGTTCTGGTCGCCGAAATTGGGTCTCTCACTATGGAGTTCACGAGACTCTCCATGGTTACTGGCGATATGCGATGGTATGATGCTGTTGACCGAGTCATGAAGTTATTCTCGCAGCAACAAGAGGAAACCCATCTCCCAGGCATGTGGCCAGTAGTGGTGGACGGGCAACAGGCCGACTTCACTCAAGACACGTACTTTACGCTTTCTGCCATGTCTGACTCTCTGTACGAATACTTGCCGAAAATGCACGCATTGCTCGGAGGCACGGAACCGATGTATCAGAAGATGTACTTGAGAAGTATGGAGACGGCCATCAAGCACAATCTATGGAAGCCGATGACGCCTGAGGATGCGGATATTTTGCTGTCTGGGAATGTCAGAGCTGAAATGGGGGCTCTGCCCAGGTTGGAACCACAAGGCCAGCATCTGGTCTGCTTTGCTGGTGGCATGTTTGCGCTCGGCGGCAGGCTCATGAGTGAAGAAGCGCACGTCAAGATTGGCAAGAAGCTCACAGACGGCTGCATCTGGACCTATCGAGCTTTACCCATGGGCGTGATGCCGGAGACATTCGAAATGATCCCGTGCCCATCTCGTACCGGAGAGTGTCCGTGGAACGAACAAAAGTGGAAAGACGAAGTCCTGCGGCACTCGCCCGAGGAATTGCAAGACTTTGAGCAGATCATGAAGGATAAGCGACTGCCCAAAGGATTCACGGAGATTCGCGACACAAGATACATCTTGAGGCCCGAGGCAATCGAAAGCGTCTTCATCCTCTACCGTGCTACCGGAGACGAGACGTATTTCCACCGGGGATGGGACATGTTCACGAGCATCATTAATGCTACAGAGACGCCCATCGCCAATGCAGCATTGGCAGATATAACGTGGCCACCGGAACAGCTCGCAGCAGCAGGAGCTTCTGTGAAGATGGACAGTATGGAGAGCTTCTGGCTGGCGGAGACACTCAAATATTTTTATCTACTCTTTTCCGAGCCATCTACGATAAGTTTAGATGAGTGGGTATTCAATACTGAGGCCCACCCACTCAAGAGAGCCTTGCCGACCTAGATAGCTTATTATCGACGAAAACAAATCTAGTATTGATCTTTGCGTCCTTGCAACACGTGATTTCTGCATCGCCCAGGCCAAGTCTTGGCTCCTGTGTCGGAAAGCCAGCTTCACGTCCTTGTGTGAAATGCACCTTCGGAGAATGCGAGCCTGCGACTACACATGACATGTACTTCCAGTAATAACGCGAGCAGTTCGCAGCAAGTACCAAGGATCTTCATCTCGACGCAAGGGACACTCCAAATCAAGCCGATTGGCAGTGGTACAACTGAAACAGAGCAAGAAACAGCCCAATCTCGGATTTCTCGCGTCTTCCATGGCCATGGTGAAACGGCGTGCGATGATTATTATTGAGGGAGCCGGAGCAAGAGCAAGGCATGGATGCTGCTGGCAGTCATGTCTCCGAGCCTGCAGGTGTGGTGAAGCTGTACTGTAATCATCAAGAAGGGAGGCGGAGAGCACAGAAATCCACAAGGCTTGCTGGCACCGGCCAGGAGTCTGGAGAGCCGTACATGCTTCCGACTCGACTCCTACGAGGATGATGCTGTGTATCGTGGGCTGACATGTCACATGCATGCATATACCGGTACCTGCCACAATTCTTCCGAAAGAGCACCGCAATGAGGCTCAATGCTGCGCAGACGAATTCGAACGATTCAAGAATGCTTGATGAGCAGGTGTGAATCGGATATTGGTTAAGATGTCTTGCTAAGAGTTGTTTGGATGAACTTCACTTCCCGACCACTTGTTGAAGCAAACAGCATCTGCGCATCTCAATCGGTCTTGTGAAGCTTAATTTGCCGATGGACAGGGGCGGGAAAGAAGTGGACAAAGTCTAAAACCTACGTAAGACTAAGACTGCGACGCGTACTGTTCGGATGCTCTTGAGAAGGGTTCCAGCACATTTATCCTTCGCAGTAAGTCCTACCACTCCGCAGCAACCGAAATCAACTTGTTCCGTCGCTGAGCGCAAGGCTATTCGTGGCCATTTGAGATCTGTCGGAATCGGAGCTCGGAGCGTCGCTGCCGCCGCCGGGCTCTGCCACTGCCACTGCCACCGCATCCTTGACGACACCGCCACACTGACGCCTTCTCTGTGGGTATAACGGCCGCGTCATAGTCTGGAATTGCGTATGGCCATATTGAAACTCCTTCCACTGGTTGAAAGGCTCTTTAATCCCCTTGGCTTTTCTCCATACCTTGCACCATCAACCTGTGGCTTTTTTCCGGTTTTCCTTTTCGTCTGCATTAACAATGAGGCCTTCCACCACACTGGCTCTTGCTGCTGGCTGCATACTTGGAGGAGCAAATGCGATCAACTTGGTTAAGCGAAACGATGGAACACCTCCACGAGTCGTCGAGCATACCATACAACGAAAGCATATCAGAAATCCCATACAGCGTGACAGGAATCGAATGAGAAAGCGCGATGGAACGCTCTCCATCACTGTGGATAATGAGCAGTCGCTGTACTTTATGAATGTGACTATTGGAACTCCAGCGCAGAGCCTCCGATTACACGTTGATACTGGAAGTAGTGATCTTTGGGTGAACGTCGCCGACAGCTCATTTTGCTCGGATGACAGCAATCAATGCTCAATATCTGGGACGTACAGCGCAAACGATTCGTCGACATACCAGTTCATCAACAGCGATTTTAACATCTCCTACCTTGACGGATCAGGATCCTTGGGAGATTACGCTTCCGATACAGTATCATTCGGAGGCGTCAGTATTGAAAATCAGCAATTTGGAATTGGCTACGAATCGAGTTCAGCGGAGAGTATCCTGGGAATTGGTTATCCCATCAACGAGGTTGCAGTGCAGTACAACGGCGGCAGCACCTACCCCAACATACCACAGTCGTTGTTGAACAATGGCCACATCAGCTCTCATGCCTACAGCTTATGGCTCAACGACCTCGATGCGTCGACAGGATCGATCTTGTTCGGTGGTGTCAACTCGGCCAAGTATACGGGATCTCTGGAAACAGTCCCGATTATAAAAGAACAGGGCGTGTATGCAGAATTCATCATTGCCCTGACCGCAATCGGCCACAATGGCAATCAAGGATCAATCGCCAGCAATCAGGCTATTCCAGTTTTGCTTGACTCGGGAAGTTCATTGATGTACCTGCCAAACGACATCGCGAAGTCGATCTACCATGCTACAGGCGCATCCTACAACTCAAAACAAGGAGTCGCGTTCATCGACTGCAACGCAGGCAACTCGGACGACACCATCGACTTCACCTTCTCCTCACCTACAATCAAGGTCGCATTAAACGAACTCGTCATCGTCGCAGGCGTCGACAGAGGCAAAGAAATTTGCATTCTAGGCATCGGACCGGCCGGAAGCAGCACACCAGTTCTCGGAGACACATTTCTGCGCTCAGCATACGTTGTCTACGACATGGCCGCCAACGAGATCTCCCTCGCACAAACCAACTTCAACTCAACATCAAACCACGTTTTGGAAATCACAAACTCCACCGGTGTTCCCGATGCCACCACGGTGCAAAACCCAGTCACTAGTGTCGCTGTACATTCCGGTGGTGCTAGAATCGGTGACGGCACAACCGGTACCATCACTTTGGGTGCTGCCGCCGCACCGACTGCAGCACCTGCATGGAATTTGGCCGCGCTTGGTAGCGTGGCTATGGCCGGTGCCATGTTTGCATTATAGGAGGACAAAACTCATCCTCCGAGTGTCTGTTTTTCTTGCATAGCGGCTTGGCGTCTTCAGCATACCATACACACACATGATGACAATGATTGATTGCATAGCGTTGGTTTAAGGATCTACGGGACTGGGCTGACGATTTTGTATCTCAGAGAGAGAGAGAGAGTATGTATACGTTCAGTTCAAGAACGAAAGAAAGAAAAAATTCGCAGCTACGCCTCTTGTGCAAACATTCATTCATTCATTCATTCAAACAAACAATTCTTTCGCTCGAAATCCGCTAACGTAACAGAAATTTGCCAAGAGGAGAGGAGTAGTTAACTACCTTATATGCTGTTTTGCGTGAAGTGAAGCTTGGCATGGCAAACATCTCTAGAGATATAAAAAAAAACTCGCTCTCACTCACAAATACATGTCGAGCATTGAGAAGAAGGGAGATGTTATAAAAAAAATTCGAGATTCTTAATATCCTCCGATGAGGAAGGAAAATATCTATTTCGTATTTCGGAGTTCGTGGAATGATGATGAATGCAGGCAGTTAGTTATGAAAAAGACCAAAAAAAAGCTCGATGGCTTTGACGAGGCCGTGGGATCTTTACAATAGTACAAAGGGCTGCGTGCGGTAAGGGGGTAAGTTACTAAGGATTCTTTTTTTTTCTTTTTTTTTTTGAGATTCGATCGAAATGTCAGGGTGGATGGGTTTGAATGTATGGAGAGACATGGTGATTGGAAGAAGAAAGGTATTGATTGGGCGGGTGAGTGGGTGGGTGGTTTTTTTTTATATTTTCGAGAGTATTGGATTTTTCCCGATTATTTCGGGTTTTTTTTGATACTTGTACTTCTCGAGGCCGGTCTTCGATACCTGGACAGGTTCGGGAATGGAGTTTTGAGGTACTTGGCAAGATTGGGAATTTCGGAGTTGCTGGAGAGCATGTCGTAGGCCGGCCCAAGTCTTCGTAGGCCGTGCAGCGTTGCTTGTCGGCAGGCGGAATATTGCGGTCTACTTATCGCATGAGTGCTGTGGTCGCCACGGGTGTGTCTGAGAGTTTGCGCGCAGGTGTGCTTTCTGTAGTTCGCGTGCAGAACTTCCTAGGCGCTCGTCCGGAGGATTTCTGGCACTCAACCTCCGCTCCAGACTCCAGACTCAGACTCAGCTGGACGCTGTGCTCGAGAGGACTTAACGAGCCTCTCGTTCGCCATCCTGCGATCGAAGATCCACCAATTCGCAAACCGAACACAGTCCCATATCATCATATCCATGCATAGATCAAATTTTCTCCCATCTTCACTTCCACCACCCAAACCATCCCGTCTTCTTCCCAACTTGCTCCCCAGTCTCCGGGGTCACAACATGCGTATTCTTCAAATACTCCCTCGGCACCACCTCAATATCTCTTTCCTGTTCTTGCTTCACTCCTCCCTCTTGCTGCTCCATCGCCAACCGTCTCGCCCTAGCCGCCAATCTCCTCTGCTTTAATCTCTCCACTTCCTCTCGAATCTCGTCCCGTTCAAAAGGAATTTCATGCGTTTGTCCGCGCTTAGGCCAGAAATCGGGCACAGAAAACCGTGAGTCCAAGTTGACGCCGAAATAGTACATGAATCCGATGGGGAACATGATGTACATGCCGAACTGTGGTGATAGATGGGTTAGTATGGGGGGAGGTTTTTGTGAGGGTGGCAGGCAAGAATAAGTACTTTGAAAATTTCAAGGTTTGGACCACCCATTTTGATTGCGATGAATGTGTTGATGCGATGGCAAGAGAAGTTGTCGCAGGAGTGAATAAGAAAGTGGAAGTGGAAGTCAACGATGATGAACTTCGGAAACCTTACGGGCATCACGTGGTGGGCCTGAGAGACTGTGTGTGTGAGAGAGGACACACCAACAAAAGACTTCTACATTCAATACAGCCGTGACTTGATCTATTTGATCCAAGAGTCCTGTTGTCCTTTCTAAACGCCTCGCTAAGATCAATCCATGTCTCCTCTAAGTTTACAAGTCAAGTCAGGCACTCATGCCGCCTTTCTTCATCCAATGCATACGATCCATTATTCGTCCTTAGGTTCCGTGAGTGTCATTCGTACACGATACTTCTTTGGCAGCTTCGAGAGCTCGAATTCGGAAGGAGTCAGCGTTAGTTGACAAGAATTCTACTGCATGTCGTCTTCCGCTCGCTTCAGTTCGAAGTCGGGGCACTCGAAGAACCACTCTCGGTTCTTATCCCATTTGTACGCCTTGAAGTCGACACCGTATGGCTTTGGCTCCAAGCAGTAGAGCATGCCAAGTGGGACATCTAGATCGGCCACTTCTTCTCGCTTCAGGCCTCTGAAGTAGGCCAAAAGCACTCGCGCCACACTTCGGTGCCCAACGAGTAGGACGTGGTCCGTCATCCTCTCGAGCTCAACAATGACAGGTCGAAGACGGTTGATGATATCGAGGTAGCCCTCTCCGCCTGGGCCAGGGTATCTGTAATGCAGCTTGTCGGCTCTGCGGCTGCGGTACTCGTCTGGAAACTGTGTGGAGATGCAGTTATACGTCAGACCTTCCATAACACCTGCGTTGAGCTCATCCAGCATACGCATTTGCTTGGTATCGTAGTCTTCCTCATTGAAGTACTGCGCAGTTTGAATGCTACGCTTCAACATTGATGTCCAAACGCAGAAAGGCTTCAATTCGTAGCCAAGAGCAGATGCTTCAGTGATGATCGAGTCGTTGTCGTTGAAGGTTGGCGACTGCGGCTGGTAGTATGGGTTCGGAGGAGTAACATCACCCGGCTGAGGCGGAAAGTGCGTCTTTTTGATGTTCTCCATCTGCTTCAGATCCCATTCTCTGCGCTTCTCATCCATGAAGCGCGCCAAAGACTTCGCATACAGATGTCCCTCAGGAGCCAAGTCGCTGTCGCCGCCAATCTTGCCAGACACGTTGTCCATGCTGAGACCATGCCGAGTGATCCAGATTTGTCGAGGGGCCAGGTTGAAGTTGAGGAGGTAGTAATTTGCTTGAGCCATGAGGAAGCCTTTGATCTGGTGACTGATGACCTTGCGTCCGACATCGACCATTTGAATGTATGGCATGTTGTGCTTCTCCTCATATTCGCCCAGTGGCACGTAGGCCTTCTCATACTCTTGCACTCGCTTTCTGAAGTCCTCCAGGGCAATCACTGGATCCATTTCCTTGTAGTCCGGACCATTGAGCTTGAGGCGCATGTTTGCTTCCAGAAGATCTTGGTCTACGCAGCTCGACTCGAGGAAGAGTACGTTGAGCTGAGGTCCAGCTCTTTCGCGGATGTGATCCATGATCATCTTTCGACGCTGCAGCGTGCTGTTTGTAGCATCCAAAATACCCACGCTGCCGTTCTGGTCCAGGATGTAATCGAGAAGGTCGTCCAATGTCTGCTTGGCGACTTGCTCGCGGATCATAGACGCTTTCTTGTTCTGTGGGTCGAAGAAGGCCGAGTTCTGCTCCATGTTGTCTTCTCCTTCTTCTTCTTTCTCTTCATCTATCTTTTCTTCCTTGATCTCGGGAGCGTCACGAGCCATCACGAGAGTCGCCAGGCTCTGCTTGCGCTGTGGCTCTTCTCTGCCGTGATTCGTGTTACCATTCATACTGGCAATCGAGTCTTGCTTCTCTTTAGCAGGTGTTGCTGGTGCCTCCAGCTTTGTCTCGCCATTGAGAATGATCTGTGCAACGGAATGCTCATGTCCGTGTGTGTTGTTGGTAGAGCTCCTGGCCAAGGGTTCGTGTTGATCGACGACGCTTGGAGTCGTGATTGCGGCCATGCTCTCTCGCTTCGAATCGTGCCTTTCGTCTCGTATTTGTTGGCTTCTCGTCTTTTCCAACGCATTAGGTCCTCCGGCAACGACTCGTCGCCTCTCTCCCACGTTGAAAATCCTCGTATCATGTTGTAACCAGTTCAGGTATCGCGCAAGCTTCTTTGTAATGTAGCTCTTGCCTCGCGCAGGCAGACCGACCATGACAATGACCAGTTTGGAGCCAACATCCCTTTGCGCGATGCGTCCGTCTGGAGACACTTTACTCTTCGTCAACCCAGGGATGTCAAGCGTAGTAGGCCTTATTCGTGGTGTTGATGTGCCAGAGTTTTGTCGTTGGGGAGGCAAGACCATGCGACTGGCGTTACCAGGACTGTCGCTGCCATGACTGCTCGGGGCAGAGGTGTTGCCGGTCAAGCGCGGGCTGCTGGGCGCTGTGGTCGCAGGCGTGTCGTTCAGAGCCATGGTGGCGCTGTTCGTGTCGGAGAGAGAGCCGCTGATGGCTGCAGCAAGTGAGGCGCTTCTATGCTGGTATGGCGGCTGCTTGTGAGGGAGTTGGAGATATTCGTGTGAGCCATCGAAATGGATAGTAGAGATGGCATTTGAGGCGCTGGTGGTGGGCTTGAGGGTCTTGTCAAGATGATTTCGCAACTGGTCCACTTGCCTGTCGTCGGCCGGCGCTACTTCGTTACTCCATCGGCGCTGGTCAGTAGTAGTGTGCTGGCTGGTCTGCTGGTTGCCGTTGGAGATCATGGCGGCTTTGGCGAGTTTGGACAGCTGCGACTGTCGTCTGCGATATCGGCCCAGGTCAGAGGTATCTTCTGCCACGCAACTACACGTGCCAGCGCTGTGTGCGTTGTTGAGGATGCTGTCATCTTTATCTGCTGCTGTAAAGTGCGGCATTCCGGTGACGCACACGTGGAAGCGCCGGAGTTGGTTCTGGTGCTAGACTGCTAGTGACTTGGGATCAGAAAAGCTGGGGACAGTTCAGTTGCGCTTTCTAATAGAACTTTTTCCTACGAGCCGCATAGCCGCACGTGACGCACAATCTCAGCAATACCGTCGCACTACTTCACATAATTATTGTGTAGCTAATACTTAACTAATATAAATGAAATTAAGTATTCTATCTTAGTTTAGTATGTAGATTCGAAATAAAATTGTCTTAGTTACGATAATGTGTAGGTTTACGTGTTGTTCTACTCGTCTTTATTAAGCTTAGTATTTTTAGCTTTATAACTAGCTGCTTTATCGGCTCTATAAACATAGGTTATTAGATAGGTTAGAAGTATAATACTTTACGAGTACGTTTAGAAGGGCTAATAGAAGCTATTAAATTAGCTTTTAGCATTGCTACTACTTCTCGAGAGTCTTGAGCATGCTATTTCTTAAGGGCTCTAGTAGTAGCCTCTACCTTCTTCTTCTACTAAGCCTTTAGTCTTTTAATCTTCCGCTATTTAGTAGTAATCCGCCTCTATATAGTCTTTAGTATAGTTTCCTTCTTCTTCTATGCCTTAGTAACCTCCTTATTAGCTTTCTCTTTATCTCTTATTACCTATAGCTTAATAGCCCTTACATACTTCTTTAGTAACTAGAAGATGCCTCCTTATTAGCCTTCTACCCTTACTTCTTCGATAAGAGTACGGCTACGGGTGCGCTTCTTCTTCTCGTTAATAAGTACGTTACGATAGCCCTTATTCTTAGCCTTTAAATAGGTTACTTTAGTTGTTAATCTTATAATAGTATTCTATAGCTTCTTAACCTTCGCTTTATCTACTATTAAGTAAGCTTCCTTTACACACTACTTAAGTAGTACCCTTATCTCTCTCTAGTATCTAGTAGATAGTATTAAGTGTTTACTTACTATAGAAGGCCGAGACTATAGATTAGGTATAGGTGTAGGTTCAAGGCACTTTAGCTTCTTAATCTATAAAAGAATAGCGTCCTTATCTATAGGATAGATGCCTATCTTTGTAAAGCTACTAAGAATATTCTTAGTTGTGAAGGCCTTCATCTAGGTAGGCTAGAAGAGCCGGAAGAAGTTACGCTTTATAATAGTACTAAGACCTATAGACTCTCTTATATACTAGTCCAAGGCTTAGTAATAGTAGATCGCTAATAGTGCAAATAAGGATACATTAAGCGGCTACATTCTATATGTTATATAAGGAGGGAATACTACTAGTATTACCTTGTTTACTATATACTAGTTAATGAACTATATGTTTATATGCGAGCCGTGTCTATTAACTATTAGCATACGCTAGTCGGTTAGTCTAGAAAGCCTTGCTTTTAAGTATCGGTTATATACTTCTATAAGCTATCTATAGCCTATCTTATTATTAGTCTAGCTATTTAGACTAGAAGTAAAGAAGGCTACATACTTCTCCGGGTTAAGGTCTTATAACTAACTATCCTATAGATTGCTAGTAGTAGCCTTATAGATTAAGGTAGGTAGAAGCTAGTAGCCGTTAGCATAGATAGAAGCGAGTATTGTTATCTACTCGCGATTACCGTCTTATATGTTGCCTATTAGTAACTTAGCCTCCTTTAAGCCCTTTAAGAATATTCGCTTTATCTTACTAAGAAAGCTAATTATATAGCCCTTCTTATCTAGATTAGTAATATTCTTCTATTTAATTAAGTACTACTCTATCTTCTACTATAGAAAGTCGTAGAAGGCTATAATGTCTAAGTAGTTCTTACTCTTCTTACGCTTACGGTCTAGTAGGTTTAAATATCGTGAATCTATAACATAGTTGTGTCTCTTTACAAAGTTAACTACCTAGGCATTATATAGCTCTCTTCTAATAATCTCGTAACAGAAGTTTCTAAGCATAGTAGGTATTAGAGGTAGACCCATATCCGTGAGCTTATTAATATATTTAATGATATAGGCCTCTTATGTACTACTTAGTAATTATTACTTTTCGATCTTTTTAGCTATACTAGTTACTTTGTTATTCTAGAGCCTACTAAGCTTAGACCGCTCTACTTCATAGCGCCTAGTAGTATTAGAAATGTTCGGCTTATCTTGTTTAGCAAGATCCTCAAGTGCCTTATTATATGAGTCCATAGTTGTAGTATATAGGTAGATTTAATATAAAAGGTTTAGGTTGAAATTCTATGCGTTACGTGATGCTGTGCGGCTCGTAGGAAAAACTTCTAGTCGGCGCGCTGTGATTCAAACTGCAGCGTTGGTGAGGTTCCGCGCGGAGCGGTATATTATTATTAGCTTCCTAGGCGCCAGCTCGCCGCGAAGTTACTTCTACTAACAACTGAGACGGAGCAGGTATTACAAGCGTATCGTCGCTTTTCTGATATGATATACTAGCATACTGTATCCCATCCATATCTAAACGTTCTTCGTTGCTGTGCAGCCAAAATGCAAAATACCCGGAACCCAAGAAACCTTCTACTCATGTTTCATCCGTACGGTCATTTAGCTGCAAGAATTCGCTTCGGCCCTACTGCAGATACATCTTTTGTCCTTCGAGCTTAATTCATCTTACGTTAGCAACTACAGTAGTCGAAAATTTAGAGTTACGTTAGAATACTTACCCGTACTTCTGGTAGCCATGACCAAGTCGTGGGCATTTACATTCTTTGCTGTAATCGACACAATTTTCACCACCAAGTTGTAGACATCCAGAAGCCCCTCGGCGTAGGCAGTCCGTAAGTGATGGGCAATCACATGCTTTCGACTGAAAAGTCCTTGCGGCCGAAGCAGTCGATGCGGTAATAATAATAGTAAGGACGTAAAGTATAGACCGCATATTGTTCGTGCTGTTTTCTTTCGTGCTGTTTTCTGCGACGGCATGTAGAGGTAAGGTTGTGCTAGAAGCTAAGAACGAAAAAGCAGCGATCGCGAGCCTTTTGTATTTACTTGGACGGACCTAGTGTTACGGATTGGACCGATTAGGCTGCCGGCTCGGGCCCATCCCGGCGCTCCTCGCTATACTCTTAGGCACTATAGTTAGTAGATAGAGAGAAATAAGTATATTTACTATCACGATAGTCCCTATTTACTATAGTTCCTATTAACATAGTAGCTTTACTTAGTTAACGATACGATTAGCTACTATACTAATCGCCTCCTCTACCGGAATCGAAACCCGCACCGGATTATAACTACTAGGCCGGACGGAATCGATTTAACTACTAATCATACCGATTAGGCGTTAGATCGTTATATATTTAGCCTATATCGACATAACCTACTAGTTTCGATCTACTACTTCCGTACTAGTCGATAGCGGTATATAGTATGCTACCGGTACTAAAACTCCCTCTATACTACTAATTAGCCGAGGTAGGTACGGACCGGTACGAAGAAGGGTAGTTACTCCTAAGATATCGGGAGGGGCCTATTAAGACGCCTACCGTGCCTACCTTACTATCTATATTAAGAGCCTACTAATTTTAGTTAGGAATTCTCTCTATTTCGGCCGAAATACCTATAACCTATTACGATTAATACTCTCCTCGTCGTAATCGATATTATTATTCTATATCTACCTTATACCGTTACTTATCGGTACCGCTCCTAACCCGGTAAGGAGCGCTATTCGCTAAACTAGCGGTTCGACCGCTCCCGGTATACCGGAATCTAGGATTACCGGATATAGAATCGCATATTATCCTAATTAGCTCGTATATCGAACGATTCGTCGAGTATAGCGAGATCTTTACTACCTAATTAAGGAATAAATAGGGCCGAGTAGACCTATTAGTATCCTACGTTCGACGATATTACCTACTAATAGGGAATCCGCCTCCTTCCGAACGTAAGGTACGCGAATTAGCCCTCGATACCCTCGATAATTTCCTCTTTCTAGGGTAGTAGGTAGTAAATAAAGGACTCCTAACGAAAGCCGTTAAGGAGCTAAAAGTAGTATTCCCTAGGGTTAGGGAATCGTACTACTATAAGCGGCTTTATCCTAAAATCTACTCCCCTATAGAGGTTAAGCGAGCGAGAATTACTAAGTAGCGGGAGCTATCCGTAAGACCGTAATCTCCTTAACCGCTACCGCCCTCTCCTTTAGCCTAGCTACTAGCGGTACCTAAAACTTAACTAGGCGATCGCTAGATATAGGCTTAATCTAGATCGGAACGATCGGAGCACGTACTACTATCCTAGTCTAACGATCGTTAAGCATAAGCTCGACTATTATCGGAGAGATCTAAGCGCTAGCTCCTATTAGTATTTCGCCGGTAGCCCTCGAGTAGTCCTTATTCGTAGTAGCTAATACGCCTATCTTCGTTATTTAACACCTCGCCGTATCTACTAGTAAGTACTCGCTAAGGCCCGATAGAGTAGGCCGAACTATTACGTAGCCGCTCGCGTCGCCGAGATGCTCGATACGACTACTACGAGCTATTAGTAGAGATAGAGGAGATCGGCTAGGAAGAGATTCGCTAGTAATAGGAGTAGTATCGCTTCGACGCGTTAAGGTAATTAGCGTAGAGAAGGGGGGTCTATTTAGACGATACCGTCATCGATTTTCTAATTTAGTAAGGCCTTACCCTAGCTCCTAAGGAAATAGACCCTCCCGGCGACTAGAGTCGCTACTTTCCTAAAGCTAGAGAGGCCTCGTACTACCGCCCGGAATACGGTAAGCCCGGTAGGTAGAGAAATTATCCGGAACGTAATAACCGTTACGACCGCTATAGCCCGTAAGGAAATAAAGGAAAGTTCTAAGAGATAATGTAGGATTACTTATACGAGCGCCGGTAATCTCGACTTAGAAAAGTAGGTTTCGCTACTAATAGCGAGTACGATCTACCGCGTAATCGCTATAATCGGCGATTAGATAATCTACGTTCGCCCTCTTAGTACTATAGGCGATATTAGCGGTTATATTCGCGTTACTATAAGCGGTACCGGCGAGGCTAGAGGACGCGGCGAGATAGCGAAGATAGGTATTCTAGCTACGATAATCGTAGCGATCGCTAAGCTAGTTATCGATACGGTATAGTAAGGCGATATAGTAAGACCGATCGTCGCTCTCGCCGCTTACTATCGTTATCTAAGAGCTCGTTAGATAGGGACGATCGTAGTCGTCGTAATCGACGCGGTTACCGCCGAACGTATCGCTATCGATACTATTACGACCGATCCTTATCGTCCTCGAGCTCGGAAGAATCTATTCGCGACCGCTAGCGAGTAAGATTCGACCTAGCCCGCATAGGCCTCTTCGACCCTACGCTAAGCGTAATAGATTATAGAGAAGGCGATTATACCTTAGTTAGTAATAAAATAACATATCGATTAGTATATACCTTTATTATAGCGGCTAGAGACTAGGCCTAGATTATAGGTTCTAAGTAAGTTCGCCTTAATATATCGCTTTATTTTCGCGGCATCGTATAGTCGTAGTACTATATATAGATATCGGACCGCGATCGCCGATACCTTCGTAGCGGGAAAGGTATTAGGCGCTAGGAAGAGAAGCTAAGTAAGCGCTAGAAGGTCTTAGCCGTAAAAGTAATAAGGATGCTAGATCGTTAGTCCTATAGGTAGAAGGACGTTCGAGCTAGTAAGTCTATTACCGACTACATTATTACTACGATACGGCTAGCTAGCGATACTAGATTTAATAAAGAATTATAAGTACTATAGGCATATCGGCGCCTCGAGCCTAGATTCTAGGAAGCCCTATCGGAGCCGGACGAGGACATAACGACTAACGAATTCGTTATAGCCTACGAAAAGAAGTTCTATGCTTAGGAGTAGATAGCGATAGGATTAGGTAAGGCCCGAACGCTACTTAATCGTACGAGGAACGGTCGCGATTTTCTACTAAAATCGGCCGATAACGGTCGTAGTTAGAGGGAGAATTCCGATCGAACTAGAACGATAGGTAACTACTCTAACCCCCGTCCGTATACTAATCGATATAACTAGTAGAATAATCGCTAAGATCCGAGTACTAGTTCGTAGTAGAAGAGGCTATATCCGCTAAGAGATGTAAGATAGATCGATAGTAAGCCCGCTAATCTAACTAACGTAGTTTCGAAGCTACGCTAGACTAATCGTCGTAAATAAGCCTATTTTATAGGAGAGGAGTAAGCCTACCGAATAGACGAGGGCGAGGCCGAGCCGGTTATAATAGAAGCGCCCTCCGGCGAATAAGCGGATGTAACTACGGATTATCGGTAATAAGGCGATCTATTAAGTAGCTACTTCGGCGATACTAGCTCGGACGAGTACTATACCGATCCGTACTATTCGGATTATAGTACGTATTTTAGAGGAGATAGAACTCTACTATCCTTAGCCGCTAAAAAGGCATCTATATCGGAGCTATCGACGAAGGCGAAAACTAAGATCCCCGCCGCGATACGGCCCTTTATCGCTTCGAAGTATACCTATAAGAGTTATACCTAGAGCTTCGCGTCTAGAAATCTACTATACGCCTACCTTAGGTATAGCTATCCTAAACATACCTTATCGACCTAGCCGGTATAGTAGAGACTACCTATATAACTAGAGTTACGAAGATCGACGGTACCGCTATCGACGTAGCGAGGCTACGCCTTCCGTAACTTCTAGTATATAATATTCCCTTACCGACTTATACTAGATAGCCTAGTTAAGTAAATTTACCTCGATATAGGCTATATAATAATAATTACCGATCGAGATTTTATAGTATAATATCGCCCCGATATTAAGGTATACTAGCTCCGCGAGCCTCTCGAGATTAGGGGTATCTCCGGCGCCTAAGTTACCTTAGAGTACGTACTACTAAACTTCTATATTCCCTCGACTCTACCTAAAGGCGGAGTAGTACTTAGCTATATAGTACGCGAAGTCTACCTAGTTCCGAAACTAAAGGCTAAGATATTAGTAGGAATAGATACGATCGCGACCGAAGGTATAAAGATCGATGTACTAACTCGCTAGGTTACGGTCTCTAACTAGAGTAGTACTAATTTCGAGGTAGCGGTTAAGCGAAAGAAAGGAAAGTAAGTATATAATCGTCTAGTCCGCGTTACTAAGGACGTTATCCTACCTCCGCGCGTAGTAACTTTAGTACCGATCTAGTTCGTAGGTACGCTCCTACGCCGACGTAACTTTATACTCGAAGCGGGTATAATATTATAGCTATATAGATCCGTATAAGGTCTATCGCCCGGATCGCTACTATTAGTATTAGTATATAACTATATAGTCGACTATAATTTCTCCTACGCCTAACTACGTAACGACTCTACTTCGAACGTCCTCGTAAAAGTAGGTTAACGAGTAGGAATCCTTACCGATAGCTCCTTCGAGGGTACGTTCTATATCGACGTAGACGATTACGGTCTAGTAGCGCTTAACCCTAATACTCTAATAAAAATAGCGAACTTAGAGAGAAGGTATTCTTTAGGAGTAACTATTTATAGTGAACTAGAGCGAGTAGAGCGAATCGCGGGCTTAGTAGAGAAGTATCCCGAGTTATTTACGGATCGACGCATAATCGTCGACATCCTAGAATTAGATTTTATACTAATTCCTACGGTCCCCGATTACCTTACTAAATTGCTACCGCCTAAGGTAATCTACCTTAGGAAGCGCGATCGCGAAGTAGTCGATAAGATATACGATAACTTATATAGTTAGGGTAAGATATAGTTTACTATAGAGCCGACGCCCTTCGGGTTTCTAGTTTTCGTTATCTAGAAGACGGTAATCGACGATAAAGGCTAGCCGATCGATAAGCCGAGGGTAGTAGTAGACATCCGTGCCTTAAATCGCGTATCTATCCTCGATAGCTACTAGATTCCGTTATAAGCTAACCTATTCGCCCTCCTAGTCGGCTACGAGTTTATTAGTACTATAGATTACCTTACGTTCTTCTACTAATAGGGAGTACGGAGGGAAGATCGCTATAAGCTAACGATTAATACGTACCGTAGCTAAGAATAATTTAATATCGCTATTATAGGATACTCTAATAGCGTATAATTCGTATAGCGTAAGCTCGACCGAATCCTACGCGACTATAGAGGCTTCGCGAGGGTATATATAGACGATATCGTAGTATTCTCGAAGACGTTAGAAGAGTACCTCTACTATCTAGACATAGTATTTAGGTTACTCGACGCGGTACGTATAAGCATTAGCCCGAAGAAGACCTTCTTAGGGTTCCTATTAGCGACCTTACTAGGCTAGTACGTTAGCGGCCTCGGGTTAGCTACGAGCGACGAGAAGATCGCTACGATTACCTTACTCTAGTTCCTAGAATCTATATAGAAATTAGAGTAATATATCGGCTTAACGAATTAGCTCTACTAGTATATTCCCTATTATACCTAGATCGCGGCTCCGCTATAGGCGGAGAAGACCCGCCTACTTAAAGGAGCGCCGGTCGTAGGAAACCCGAGATAGCGCTACGTAGCTACGATAAAGCTAGGAGAGGATAAAGGCTATCGCGAAAAGCTAGTCGAGGCCTTTAACCGCCTCTAAGCTATGTTTAAATCGCCGGAGTTCCTATACTACTTCGACTACTCGCGACGACTATATACCGATATCGACTCCTCGAGGGAGTTTAGTTACGGCGCGGTAGTCTACTACGTTAAGGGCGACCCTAATCCGATCTTCGATAATAAAGGAAAGGCGTAGCTCTTCCCTCGCTATTATATATAGCCGATATTATTTCTTAGCCGTAGTCTAAGCGACGCTAAAAAGCGGTATTAGCTAACGGAATTAGAGTACTCCGGGATCGTATAGATAGTAAAGAAGATCGGGTACCTAATATATACTTCGGCTTATACTACGACGATCTTTACTAATTATTACGCCGCTATAGGCCTTACTAACGCGATCTCGATAATAACGACTACCGATATAGGTAAGTAGAATCTTAAGCTAGTAAGGGCTTCGCTATTCCTCTCGTAATTCCGTATTAACATAGTATACCGGCCGGGTAGGATATACCTAGTCCTAGACGCTCTAAGTCGCTTACTAGGCGATACCGAGACGCCGAAGGAAGAACCTAATACTAAAAACCTCGATCCCTTTACGTACTAGGGTAAGGTCGAATTATAGCCCGCTTTCTACGCTATGTTAGTAGAGATCGACCCGAAATTTAAGTAACGCCTCGCGTTAGCTTACGAGTAGGACGAATAGTAGGTAGTAGTATAACGATTAGTACGTAGAGTATAGGCGCGAAACGCTCTTAAGCGCCTATACCTTAACGGAGTAGACGTACCGGTACTTACTAAAGCGTTAGTACTATACGATAAAGGTAAAGACCCCTTCGTAGGCGACGAATTTAATAACCCGCTAGGGATTAAATTCTTTAAACGCGATAGCCTCCTATACTACTATAAATCGGCGGCTAGTTACGAGCGCCTTTATATCCCTTAGTCTATAGTCTAAGAAGTTTTCGAGTAGGCCTACGATAATCGATACTATTAGGGCTTCTATCGCTCGTACGACCGCCTCTAAGCCTCCTTTTACATCTATAGTATAAGTAGAAAATTACGTAAATATATCGAGTATTACTATCCGTGCCTTTTATTACGAACGTAGCGATACGCGCTATATAGCGAATTATAGCTAATCCCGCCGATAGGAGGTATATTCTATACCGTTACGATCGATTTAGTAACGGCGTTACCGCCTAGCCTAACGGGAATGGACGCCTTCTTAATATTAATATGTAAATTCGCGAAGAAGGTAGCTATTATGCTAGGCCGCGAAGACTAGGATGCCTCGTAATAGGGTATTATATAGATCGACCGCCTTTATATAATAGATATAAGCTTCCTAGTAGTAGTAATAGGCGATCGTAATCCTCGATAGCTATTAGGATTTATGAAAGGGGTTTTCTCGAGATTAAACGCGAAATTACTAACCTCGTCGGTATACTACCCCTAAACCGACGGGTAGTCGGAGAAGACTAATTAGACGGTAGAGATAGTATTGCGATACTAGCTCGCTAACTACCCGGATAGCGACTAGACGCTATGCCTTCCTCTATTATAAGCTACGCTTAATAACGCCTATAGCGTAATAACTAGCTAGTCGCCTAATAAGATCGTAATAGGGTCTAAAATAAATCTAGACTAGCTAGTAAATTTAGACGACTATCCGTACGATCGGGCGGCGGAGAGAGGCCGGATCTAAAAGGAAGTTAACGACGCTATCGCTTAGGCCGCCGTTAAGATAAAGGAGCGGTATAATAGGAAGTATAAACCCTTAATACTTCGTTCTAGCGATATAGTTATACTTCGACTATAAGCTAGGTACGATCCGTTAGGTTATAAAGTCCTAGGGTAATCGCGCAAATTTAGTTACCGCCGTAAGGGACCTTTTAAGGTCCTAGAGCGCGTCGGTCGACTAGTATATCGGATCGATCTACCCCCTATTATAAAAATCTACCCTATTATCTCGATCGTATACTTAGAAAAGGCTCCGGTAGGACTAGATCCCTATAACCGCTAAGTTAACTATAATCCCCTACTAGTTACTACGGCCGAAGGACTAGGTAACTAGGACGAAGGCGACTCGTATAAGATCGAGAGACTAGTAGACCGGCGTACTACTATTCGGCGCGGCCGTCCTATAACGTAGTATCTCGTAAAGTAGCTAGGTTATAGCGACGCGTATAATACCTAGTATAATCTAGACGATCTTAGAGCCGCGGGGAACTTAGTAAAGGCGTACGACTAGGTATACCCGCTAGAAGAATAGACCTCGTCGAAGGTAGTAAGGAGAATCGTTAAGAAGACTCGTATATAATAGCCTTTTTTAGAAGAGGCTAGCTAGCCGCGAAGATCTAGTCGTAATCGCGGTACTACGGCTTATTCCGAGTCGTAACGATTCTCCCGACCGAGTAACCTTATTTTTACGGCGATTATATTACGCGATTTACGAGGCTTCTACGAGTATTAGTATAGTAACCGGGCGGATATAGGTCCCGCCGCCCTCGATTATACGGCCCGTACGGTTACCGTATATAGCTTCGACGAAGAATAGTTCTAATATCGCGTATACCTCCTCTATTCCTAAACTCCTTCTACGTAGTATTTCCTTATTAGTAATATCCTAATATAGACGACGACGACCGCTAGTAACTAGACGAAAACCGCTAGCCGATACTAGCGATCTTAAAAGAGAAAGATGTCGAGCTATCGGAACTATATAGTCTAGTATAAAAGAATTTCGGATTACTCGAGAGAGTAGTAGCGCTAATTATCGCTAAGATAGTAGACCTAGATTAGATTATAGTACGGGATAGTAGTAAACTCTAGCTCGATAGTACCGGATTAGGAGAATACGTAAGAATAGTAGTAGCTTAAGGGATCCTATAACTATAACCTCTACGAGCGGCTAAGCCCTAAGAGAGAGAGAAGTAGATACTCGTAGTATACTCGTTAGACGGACTAAGGGCGGAATTTATAGCTAACATAATCCGCGCCTATCTAAAGAAGACCTTCCCTAATCCGACTACCCGAGTCCTTACGTAAATTAAGGAGTACGTTATAGACGGCTTCCTAGACTAGTACGTAGTTAACGAAGAGGTCGTCTATATTATAACGGACCTAGGATAGGAAGCGTAGAGCTTCTACTTAAACGGGTAACTTCCTCTACGGCGCTTACGCGCGCTACGATTAGGTCCCGAAGAGAATATAAATCGCGACGAAGATAAGAAGGAGGGTAGCGGAGCCGAAAGCGACGCTAATAGAGGTAAGGAGAAGGAGAATAATAGTAGCCCTCCCGGCGGGGTATCGAACATCCCTACCTTCTTCGGGTTAGGGAGGTTCGATATTATATAGCGGCGTTTCGCTACGAATAGAAGGCTAATCCTACTAAATATACGTCTACCCTTACTAGGCGACTTAACGCTACTATACCTCGTAGAAAGCGCGCCCGCGGTAATTATAGCGGCGAATATATAATTTATCTTTAGGAAGGAAGTATAGAAAGGGGTCGTAACGATACTAACGACGAAGAAGGCTTAGGTAGGCGTTCTAGCTAATAAGCTCTTCCTAAACGAGGAAGACTTACTATAGGGCTATAAGATCTTTTAGTTTATCGATAATTCTAATACTAGAGAAACCTATAACCTACGTAATTAGGAGTTCGTCCTAAAGGACGACGAGGACGTACCTATTATGCCGGTAAAAGGCGAATATATATAACGATAGCGCCCTAACTATAAGCGCCTACGTAGCTATAGCGTTAACGATGTCCTACGCCCGCTAATATCGGAAATGTATAAGCTAACTAATGCTACATAGCTCTAAGTAGTATTAGCTAAGGACCCGTTAGTAGCGCTAACTTAGAACGAAGTAGAAGAGAGTAGTACGCCCGCTATAGTAATAAATATAACGCTACTACGGTAACCGAGATCGCGTTAGGGTTCGCGTAGCTCGCTAGTACTATTATAACGATCGTAAATACCGTAATAATTATACCTATCGTCTAACGAACCCCCGCTCCCTCTAGCCGCGCTACTACCGATCCGCCGCCGTCGAGTAGCTATAACGATAAAGCTATAAGGATATTAACTCGATATACCGTCCGAGCCTATAGAACTACCTCTAGAGGTCCTCGCACGCGATAAGGAGTACTCCTAGCGCTAGAGATCGCTACTAACGCTTATCGATAGGGGCTATATATAGCCTAGCGAAACGCCGGAGTAAGCGAGTATACGTTAGTTAAAGGAAGCCCGTAAATACGACGAGTTAGTAGAAGAAATTCGCTAGAGTACGCGCGAAGCGACGATACGCTTCTACGGTAACGAGCTATATAACGAAGCCGAGCGGATTTTTAATATATACTACTAAATACGCGCTAATAGTACCTTCGAGATAGGCTTCCGACTTAATAAGCTAAGGCGCGTACTTATCGAGTATATCTAGGCGCGACTAAAGCTCTATCCGTACTATCTACGGTTAATAGCGCGTAATAACCGCACTTAAATCCCTATCGAACTATACTACTATATAGGTTAGGGTACGTACGACCGTAACGCGACGTCGTAGGAACGCGAATATAGCCGACCTCTCTTTACTTTCCGCCTATTACACGACGCTAATTATACTAAGAGCTACTTAATCTTCCGAGCGCCCGATTAGTTACTTAATCCTAATCTTCCTTACTCTAATACCGTAAGTAACGATTACCGAGACGAATATACTACCGTCGCTATCTATAAGTAACTTACCCTTACCTACGACGGCCGGCTACGCGAGTTCGCTAGCCTAGATACGCTCTTCGGTCCTATCTTTCTACGTTTAGTAACCTACTACGGCATCGTATAAATTAACGCGGGCGTTAAGCGCGCTAACTAGGCTTATACCGAGCTTCGCTTCTTCTACTAGCCCGTACCTATTCGCTATCGTACTATAGGGCTCGCCGTTCGCTATATAGTTAGGCGGTATTATAGACTACTAGTTACCGCTACTAAGGATATTCTCGCCTAGTTTACCGAAGCTATAAGCGACGCCGACGCCGTAGTAATTATAGGTAACGGTCGACCGGCTCTATATACGCGCGATCGCGATAACGGCACCGATACGATATACCGACTAAGGGACGAGAATCGCTAAGTTAGCTCTAAGGTAGCGATAGTCGCGAGCTACGAAGTAAACCTATTAACCGCCTTATAGCTATAGTACCTCTTCGCGCCTATAATAGGCCGATTATCGATATTACGCTTCCCGCTAGAAAACGCGTAACTAAGTAATAGACTAGTATTCTAGCTTATTATTATAAAGGAATTAGGCCTAGTTAGCGCCGAATTCCTCTATAAGAGCTAGGGTATAACATTTAATGCTAGTAGGCTGCCGATCTACTACCGTCGCTAGTTAGACGAGCCGGTAGTAACGTGGGACCTAGACGACTAATACTAGCGTTACGTTAGTATACGAGGTTTATATACGCTACGCGGTAAGGGCTATATAGCAAAATTAGTTATATAAGAAGAAATGTCCGATACCTAACTAATATATATAGCGAATAACGGCTACGCTTAGGTTACGGCTACGGTAAAGAAATATATTAGCTATAGTAGGGCGCTATCGCCGATATTTACGTTAGATAAGACGATCGAGGTCGATTTCGACGTAATCGTCTAGCTAGAGTTCCGCGATAAGGACTACCTAAGCGAGGCGTTTATCGTATATATAACTATAATCGTCGAAGATAATAAGGTGCCGAACGGCTATAGAGTACTAACGTACGTACGTAAAAATTAGCGAAATATTACTATAGTAAAATAGTAACTACCGAACGAATTCGTACCGATCGGAATCCGTACTAACGCGGCGTATAGCCTTAGTAGCGCGAATAAAACCGCGGAATAGTATAACGTTACCGCTACGTAGGATCCTATTACCTCGTTCCTTATCCCGCTAAAGGACTATAAGCCGAACGTTAATAATAGGTCTAATAATATTATTTTCGGTAAGGTACTTCCCCCTACTACCGCCGCGGCTACGCCGCTAGTACCTACGCCGATAGTATAGATACGCACATCGATTCGTAACCGCGGTAGCGGTATAAAAGCGAATCCGTAGCTAACGCGTATCGATACCGCGACGAACGTACCGCGCGTTACGTACTCGATAGGCGCCGATACGATAGATAAGGTACTTAAAACGATACTAGCCTTACCGCGCGTACCGATATAGCTTTAGTTACTATCGGCTAGGCTACCCGGCCGTATATAGCTAGTAAGTAACTAGATAATACTATCTAATCGCGTAGTAAATATAGTAGTACTATATTCGTACCGTTATACTAAGTTAATCGAAGCGAACATTAACGCGCTTATAAAGTAGAGGGACGTACTAATTCTTACGACTATATAATAACGCGCGTCGGTACGATTACTACTCGAAAATAGTAAATAGACTTTAACGCTCCTTATAGACGATTTCCTAAGTAATAGAGGAGGTATAGCCGCTCCTACGCCTACGCTAATCCCTAGCGATACGTTAATAATTCTAGGCGTAGCCGGTAGCGCTAACGAAACCGAACTTAATAAGATCGAAGCTATTACGGATCGCTATCTAGCGACCTAGGTAATAGAGGTAGAGGTAATCCGTATAGATAGGTCTATAGATATAGGAGATATCGCGGATATACTACTACTACCGGTATAGTTAAATACGATATAACCTACTATAGTTATAGTAGCGCTATATAACGCGCTAGCGCCTAAGCTAGATATTAGAGTAATAACGACTATACCGCCGACGGCGACGATAGTCGCGCTAGTCGTATAAGCTATAGAAATACTAACGTAAGCTAGAAAGCGCTATCGTCGCGAATTAGACGACGCCGTATCGCCGATAAACATACCTTCCTCGCGTCGTCGACGCTACTAAATGTACTAGTAGTACTCTACCGTCTCGCTAGCGACCTTCTTTACTACGATTACCCGCTTAACCGACCCGATTACCTACCCTACCGACCTAATCTCGGATCCTATTAGCCCGATTAGGTATTTTCCTTTGTTCCGGTAGCTAATAGATTCTACCGGTTTTATTTTACTTACTCTAGCATAGTGCTAGGTAGTATACGAGGGCGTATACCTCTTTCCTTAGGGGGGGGAGGTTATTACGGATTAGACCGATTAGGCTACCGGCTCGGGCCTATCCCGGCGCTCCTCGCTATACTCTTAGGCACTATAGTTAGTAGATAGAGAGAAACAAGCATATTTACTATCACGATAGTCCCCGTTTACCACGGTTCCTATCACCTAGTAATAAATAAATTTCAAACTGCCGTTCTCAAGCCCTGTTCTGTTTGTTCGTAGCAACGGCTATGGATTTCATTTACCGTTCTCAAGCCCTGCTGTGTTCGTTCGAGCGTAGCAAAGGCCGAAACAGGCACCTAACGAGAGTAGTTGCTCTAGGTGCATGTTGGTCTGGACTCTGTAGCGGAGCTCGAGAACACATTAGATCAGTCATCCATTAAAGGGGCCGAATTTGAAGCAAAGGCTAAGCTACCCACAGGGCTTAATATGTTATAAGAACGAGGAAGTGTGACCGCCTATAGGTCCCAGGGCCTATTAGGTCAAACATCTCTGATTCGGCAGTTGAGTTGATCAAATCGCTGCTATTCCATAAACCGTTTTAAGAACCGTGGTTGTGGTTGTTGTTACTAGTAGCGGAAGTCTAATTTCCGAGGCAGCACCTTAACAAATTCCATGGTTAATAAATCCGACGAACTGCTGCATAACATCTACAGCGTCTTCACACCTCGGCTCCTAGGTGACAGTGAAAGCGGAACGCTTGGCACCAAATTTGGGCGAGGGGTGTTCCGCTTTCTTTAGTTACGAGTTTTTACAGGGGTTCTAGAATTTGTTGTGAATCAGCCATCACTACTATAGATCGAAGAAAAATGGAACCTTCATATCTCTGCCAACTTGGTCACAACAGAATTTGACAGCTCGGCATTCGCGTAGAACTACATACTTAGCCGGATCTCGACTTCGTCCTTCGTCTATAAGACGTAACAGACGTTTAGGAGAAGTTAGCACGGATCGCAATCTAGTATCCGGTCGGCTTCCTGTATGCATGTGTTCCTCTGTAGATATGATAATACAGAGTTCGGACAACTGCAGCGACGGTATATATAAGATGCTGGCGTTTACGCGGCCGAGCGACAACCTCCGGGGTTACGAGGCATAAACCGGCTTGGCGCTTCTCGAATTCTTGTCATCTGCTATAGAAGTCACTCACTTAATGGACTTCATTTTACACTTTTGCTGTACTTACATGCAGAAGGCGCATATGGACCATTCTCTCGGTGTAAGTACAATTGGCCAAACATAACACTTTCTTTGCGCAGAACAACAGAAGACCATTCCAAGCCACCCACACTTACTACCTCAACAAGGTATCAATTTCCTAACAGCATTTTGGCACACTATCAAGTTTGTTTATAGTGCTCACGGCTTCCGATATCATCAGCGACAACGACTATGGTGTTGCGGCTACAGGTCCACCGGACGGCGGAGGTCTATGCGGCCAACTCTTTGCGGAGCTGAAGAGCGACATGATACATCTTCGAGCTTGCACTGGTGGCACCAGGCTCTATCGAGATCTCACGCAAGGGAACATACGTCCAATCGTATTCCCCGAAAGGCGAGCCGATCAACCTCAAGAAGCTCGAGCACACTGTAGGAGCAGTGGGGCCGGTCCTAAAAGGCCAGACTGTCAAGCGTCTGCCTGTAGGTGGTGTTGTTGGCACTGGTCTACTCAGGACGAGCACCAGGATCAGGGCCGTTACATTGCCAATGTTCTTCGGACTGAACCAATTCTACTTCGACCGCGATAAAGCGGTCGAGCATTTCTTGTTCGCCACAGCTCCTGTCGCTCGCAACCTGGTGAGACACATCGACATCTGGGCTACTAAAATCAGATATCTGAATCTCAGAGCACTCAAGACCAACTTCGCTATTGAGTCTCTTTAAGGTCACTATTGCTCACCGCGGAACTATATCCGGCCGGCAAGCTATTTTTGACAACGTCTGGAGGGGAATCGCAGACTTCGTGGCGGCACAAGTCCACAGCAGCAGAAACAGCGCTTCGATTTGACCACTTTCGACATCAAAGGCGCTCCAGTCGACCGATCTGTGTGGGGCAAGGGATTCTCTGATCCGCTTGATGAGAATGCACATAAGCGATTCGAGGATACATTGCTCAGAGCATGGGCCAGAAACATTTTCTACGAAGACAAGCATAAGTACCCCTTTATACCAGATGGAGTGAGCTGGATTTTGATAGACTGAGCGCACGAGGATAAGGATAGTGGTGGAGAAAACTTGACCACTGAGGGATTAATCTCATATGAGGCGATTGCACATGAGTGTACTGTCAGGCTCATGAGATAATGCTCGAAACGAGGAGCCACTCGAGCGATATGAGCACAGCTCTAGAGACGATGAGATCGAGCCTATGCAGCTGAAATGCACAAAGACCTTCAATTCTATGGATCTCCTCCTAGTTTCAGCGTCAATACAAGTAAAGTGACATAAGCTGCGACACTTAGACTAGTTAGCACGACCACCACATTGCCACTTGTTCTGAATCGTCTTCTGCTCAATCCGTCCTCACCAACTTCGCTAAAGAATTGACGATTGCCTTGCATACGCCTGAAAGCACTAACACCCAGAACCCCGGCACCATATACAGCAAAGAGCGCTCCTGCCGCCGCGTTAGACTCATGTCTCCTATCAAGGCATCAGAAGAACTCACCAATACTATAGAACTCACTCGTAAAAATCTTCAAGACCACAAGCGCAAAACTAAACTGACTGAGACTCGTACGAATATACGCGCCCTCAAACGTCCTCTGCGCAGCTCGAATGTCGACCAGTTCTTGAGGAGTGAGAATTACCGACCGGGCTCGATGGAGGCGTAAGCGGTAGCGGTCTGATGCATGGCGAGTCTACGCAGTCTATATCAGAGAGTGACGAATGGTAGATGCGGCCTCTTTCAAGGATATTCCCGTAGTTGGATAAGGGGCTGGGAGCGGAGATTTGATGAAGAAGGGAGGTCGTGGGAAGGGTCTTGAGATATCACCTACTTCGAACATGGTGCGCTATGTGGACATGGTCTGCGATGGGAGGTGCGTCCGGACTCGGCAGCAGAGCTGGCGGCGTAGTTATGTGTAGTTGTGAAGGTGGGAGAGGAGGTCATGTGTGCAGCGATGTCGTCTTCTCCAAACTCAACACTCCTCCATCAACACACCCTCGCACGTCAGCTGCAATACTCCCACGTCTTTCACCGTGCGTGAGCTGGGTGGAGGAGAGCTCTGCGGCCGGGGAATGTGAGTTACGCCAGCGCCAGCAGCCAGCTCTTCCGTGGGGCTCTACACCATCCCTACCTGCAGAACTAGGCTGTTACCCTATGAATGCAAGCTGCCTTTCCTTCCGCCCCTCACACATCCGCACCCCTTTCACTCCACCAGCATCTCTCTTAGGCGCCTTGCTTTCCTGCCTTACATTTATACCGATCATCACACGTCACGCGGTGAAGGTGTCTCGCCTTGTCCGCAGCTTCCCGAGACATTGGAACCTCTCCATCGCGCCTCTCGCACGGGTGCACCGATGCGCGACTCGGCATAGTAGACGCAGCTATTGCCTCAGTACGAGCAATCACCTTCAGCGCATATCTCAAGACCTACACAACTCCATCCTGCTGCTGGCGAGGATCAGCATGGCGGACGTCGAGGGCAGCAATGGAAATGGTTTCACCGCAGTCAACCCGACACCGACACCCGCATCACACCCCACTCAAACAGCTGGAACGAAGAGAAAACGAGATTCAAAAGCCCAATTGAAATTCTACGCAGTACGTGTGGGGAAAGAGCCAGGCATCTACCACTCTTGGGCCGAATGTCTAGATCAAGTACGAGGGTTTCCCAAAGCCATGTTCAAATCCTTCACATCTCTCAGTGAGGCCGAAGCTTTTGTGAACAATGAGGGGACAACGATGGGAGAGCAAAAGGTGACGAAGTGGTATGGTGTGCAGGCAGGTCGAAATCCCGGAGTGTACACGAATTGGCAAGACGTGCTGGAGCAGATCACGGGCTGGAAAGGCCCGAAACATAAGGGTTTCAAGACAAGGACAGAAGCAGAGCAGTACGTTGCAGAGGGTCAACAGCGATTCGCAAATGCAGATGTACCCATGGAGAGTGTTGAGCCTGGCGAGCCCAACCAGAAGAAGCTCAAGAGCAGCAAACCCAAAAAGAGCAATGGGATCAAACAAGAAGGCAGTCCACCTCCAGGCGAACAAGGAGAATACGAACCAGGAGAAGCGCCTCTCCCGTCAGACGCCGAAGACGGCTTTGACAATTCCATCATCCTCGATCCCACCACAAACGGAGCACGCTACAAAACCCGCGAAGAACGCGAGCGCACAAAATACCAAGCCGTCCGCCCCGTGAAAGATGCTGCAGTACGAATCTATACAGACGGCTCCTCCCTCGCCAACGGCTCTACAAACGCCTGGGGAGGCGTAGGCGTCTATTTCGGGCCCGCCGATAAACGTAACATCAGCGAGCCTCTCCAGGGAACAAAACAAACAAATCAACGCGCAGAACTCACGGCTATAGTCCGAGCCTTGGAAGTCGCACCCAAAGACCGAAAAATCGTGATTGTCAGCGACAGTAAATATGCGATCGATTGTGTGACGGAATGGTTTCGGAATTGGCAGAGAAATGGGTGGCTGAATTCGAGCAGGAAACCCGTGGAGAATAAGGATTTGATTCAGAAGATTCTGGATATGCTCGAGGAACGGTTCAAACTCAATGAATATCGGATGGAGGAGGATGGGGAGACGAATGTGGAGGATAGGAGAGGGCATTGGGATCGTGGACCGGGTGGGGTTAGGTTTGAGTGGGTCAAGGGTCATGCGAAGGATGAGGGGAATAATGCTGCGGATGAGTTGGCGACGGCTGGAGCTAGGACTGCGAAGGAACTTGCGGCTGATTATAGCCTTGATGATGAAGATGATGATGATGGGGAGGAGTAGGAATCTGTTAGCGGGTAAGGAGGCGTGGAGATAGATTCTTGAGATACTTCGAAGCAGATGGAAGAGATCTTCTACACGATGAATTGATCGGCGGAATTGAATATGCCCCACGAGCTAGAAGAAAGAGGAAGGAAAGAAGAATCAGATTCATCTCATCTCTCCATCCTCTCACTGATCATCACTTCTAATACTACTACTACTACTTCTTCTTCCCCTTCGTCTTATCCAAAACCTCAACCCAACGTTTCTCCACCCCTCTCTTCTCCAGCGCCTTGACAACAGCCTCCCTCTGCGGCCCTTGAATCATAACCTCCATAACCTCTCTCTCATGCTTCTTCGCCGCACCAGCCAAAGGCTCCACACTCGTACTCCCCGCACAAACTTTCCTCAACTCATCCGCCAAAGGCTTAGGGTTAATATAATACGTCTCCAACCCACTGACTTTCGTCACAGTCTTGTTGCCACTTCTGGTTTCTAACGTGATGTGGATTTTTGGGGGTGTCCCGGATTTGGGTTTTACAGTTGAGGGGTCTGCGTTGTTGCGGATGATGGAATAGGAGGTGGACATGTTGTGGAGGATGCGGTCGATTAAGGCGTCTCGTGGTACGGAGCCTTTGGCTAGGACTTCTTTGTCAAGTGGGCCTGAGCCGTCGAAGACGGAGTTGGCGAGGATTGGATTGAGCTTTATTAAGCGTTTGTTGGTTTCGGAGATGAGGTTTTCGTTTTCGACGTAGGCTGTTATGAGTTCGCGCACTTCGGGTGGAGCGTAGAGGGTCTTGGTGCCTTTTGCAGCGTCGAAGATGGGCTGGAGTTTGGAGCTTGGTCGGTAGGACGTTACGACCTGGAGCTTTTGGCCGATTGAGTCGTCACCCGTATCTATTTTCTCGGTGGCCTGGTCGCCGCGTCCTGTTGAGGTACCAGCTGCTGTCTCTTTCTTTGGCAGACGATAAGGCTTGAAGTTGAGGACGGCGGCGTCGTTGAAGTCAATGTCTTGAACGACGACTTCGTTGCCATCCCGATCTTTGCTTTTGATGATCTTCTCCTTGTCGAGACTCTTGACAAACTTTTTGATGTTCTTCCACGACGTCTTCTTGATCTGTAATTGCTGCGCTTGTTCAGGCGAGTAGGCTGGGAGGAATGGCTGGACCAAAGTTGCCATTACGAATGATTGCTGTAGAGGGAACACCAGTCCGTGATTCTTGGCGTCGGGGTTGGTGGTCTTGAAGTGGTGTACACCGTATAAGAATGCGTTTCGGAATGCATCGTCGATCTCCTTTTGTGTGAGCTCTTTGGCCTCAACAGTCTCTGCCAGCGCATTCATGTTTCCAGGTGCTTTGCTAGCTTCAGCCTGCACCTCGCCTGTACCAGCTCCTCCATCATCATTCGCGTCCAGCGACACACCACCTCCGTCTCCCTGTTCTTCGAGTGCGAGATGATGCACTTTGTCTGCCAGTCCCCGCTCTTCTAGCACTTGTGACCATCCCTCGATCTCTTCTGGTGGCTGCTGACCGGGCTTGCTAGCTGTACTGTAACCCCAAAGCTCGTCTCCTGACCAATGCATATTTTCGACCGCATGTCCTTTTGCTCCTCGCACCTGCTCGAGTGCACTCACATCGATCTCGCAAATACCTACAGCGACTGGCACTGAAGGTCGATCTGTTCCAGCGATTGCAACAACTGCCCCTTTCTTGGCTCGTGATGGAAATGGAGGTCCACCAGCAAGTCCGGGAGTCATCAGGTCTGCGCCCCCCTGCAGCTTCTTGATAACAATGTCTGGTGTGTGCAACAATGGGACGATATCAGGATTCCGCCATAGTGTATAGACTGAAGGGATAATACGCTTGTCGATCTCAAACCACAATATCCTTGACTCTTCTCCATCTTGCGAGCCCACGTAGACTGTGCCTGAAGCCTGTTTCAGTTCAGGACCGTATGTCGTAGTGAACCGCGCTGACTGAGTGTTGTCAGGAAGCAGGGAGTTTCGTAGGCTGGTTCGGATTGCAGTGGCTTCGGCCTTCTGTTCTAGAGTCTGCTCGCTGCTTTCTGAAGCAGTATCTTTTTCAAGGCCATATTCGCTAATGATCTGGTCTGCAAGCTTGCGTCGATCTGAGCTTCGTATTGGAGCCAGAGGCTTGATTGTAGGCTTCTTCTTGAACATGTTGGTGAGGATATCGGTAGTGACAGACTTCTGGGTGCAGTATGAGTAGCAGTAATTCCGTAGAAGGGAAAGAAAGGGTTGTTGATCGAAGTGTTTAGCTCTTGTAAATAGAATAGTGGGCTGGTGGGATGACGCGCAGACCCTGGTCGATCCTCCACAATTCACTCATGCTCCTACAACAACAGTACCCACTCACGAGTTCGGATTGCTTACTTTCAGCCTTGTTATGGCGCGAGGACACTGCGCCTCTCTTGGGCACAAGCACTTGGTCCGGGAACATACATCTCGGCGTGAGCCACTTTAGGGAAGAACGACTGGCTCTTCTGTTCCTCACAAATGTCGAAAGAAGGCTTGATCCTTGATCGTTCGAATGCCGCTTCCTACCGCAGGCGTTGACCTCATCACACAAGCAGTCAAGATTGTCACCCGCATAGCGCATACAAGGCACTTCGTTCCGTCTACATGTACCCGGTCTACCCTGAGAGATGACTCGAAAGCAGACGTGATTCAACATGGCATCTTCCAAGGTTTTCGGTAGCGTCGAATTGCTCGAGAGCATCTTACTCCATATGGACATGCTGGAATTGTTACGAGTCCAGAGAGTCTGCAGACACTGGCGCGATGTGCTACAAAGGTCGCCTCAACTCCAAAGACGAACCTTCTTGGGATTCGTCCCGCGGACTGGCGACCTATCGAAGTTCGTCTACAGCAATTTCGTCGCTATGGAAGGCTCAGTCACACTGCCAGGTCCCAGTCCTGCAGAACCTCTCATCTGTGGAGCTCCTCGCATTACTTCTGCGAGGAACATGCTCGATCCTACGAAGAAGCGTGCGGTGCATTTCAATCCAGTCTTTCCCTCCCTTGACAACGTCATACGCCTAAGTACAGCTCAATTCCGCACGCCATTGGAGAGTCGACAATCTTGGTTCGACATGTTTCTTACGCGGCCTCCGACCAGCTGCGTTCACATCACTCTATACTACACATTCAACCGGACCTACTGTCGTAAGATCCTGTTTCATGTGTCGCGGAGAGCGCACAAGACGACTGCAACTTACAACCTGGTCTTGAAGCGAGCTGAAGGCATTCGAGCCAGAGACGTCTTGACAGAATTAAAGAAGACAGCTTTGCAAGGTGCCGATTCCAACGACTGGCAAAGGATCGACATTCAAATTCCTGGTGTGGCGCGCGACGACATCAAGATCACCATCCCGAGGCTTTTCGTCCAGGATTAGGGAACGCCTGGTGTCTCGCGCATAGACCTAGATGAGCTACACCGTGTATTGGAAGAACCGCACATATGGCCTTTGGTCCGGCGTTGGCATCGGTACTGTGCCGAGTATTCGGAAATCAACACAGCATCTGCGGAGAACTATATGAAGGAGCAACTGCATAAAAGAGCCAGTCATCCTTTAGCCTTGCATGTGAGGGTCAAAGATCGATCCAGGAAAGTAAAGTAGCTCCATCGAGCATCCTACGCGGTAGTACATACTTCATCAAGTGCTTTACCTCCGTCAGTGATTCTCAAAGCGTACGTTTTGAAGCACGTCCATCAATAAGAACAAATTCTCCTGCATAGCGATTGGTGCATGGCGTATTCTACAAGATGTTGTTGCATGGTTCTTGCTCGTGCTAGGTACAGAAGTCAAGTGTGTCACTGTAGTCGTTCTGTGCTTGCCCCCCCCCATCCGTTTCAAAGAATTTTTGATTGTTGTGTTCCTTTCGGTCTCATAACGCTTTCAAAGGGTATCGTATCGTCACAAAAAAAAAAAATAAAAAGTTGTTGCAGTAGACGCCGGTGTTGTGGGGGGAATGAACATGATGTGTCCAGCGCTCAGGACCGTAGAGAGTATCGTACAAATGGAATATATGTGGTGGTGGCACCGTCGAGGAGAATCTTAGCCTCTTATTATATCTTCTCCGCAGTTTCGACAGTAGGACTGCCATTGAAATTGGTGCTTGGTCTCGGAGAATCCGCTCCTTTCGGCGGCGTCCAAGTCTCCATTTTCGACTGCTGCTGGTCCTTGTTGTTGTTGTTGTTGTTGTTGTTGTTGTTGTTGTTGTTGTTGTTGTTGTTGTTGTTGTTGCTGGGTTTAAATATTCCAGCCAAACCATGTCCATGACCTCCCTTCATCCCGTGGCTCTTCCTCGAATCCTTCCTGGTCGGCGCTTCGGGAGACAACATGGGAGGTTGCGTAGCCTGATTCTTAAGCAGATGTTTGTTCCCAGCACCAGCAGATTCCAGTGGTGGATCTTCTCGTTGATTGCGTAACCATGCTGCGAGACTTGCTCCACCTGGGTAGCTTTGAAGAGAGGCTCGGGCGTTAGGTGGGACTATGCGTGGCGTGGGTGGAGCGTTGGAGTTTGACCAGCTCCAGCGATCAGGGTTTTGGGTGTCTTCTGGTGAGTCTCCTTCGCCTTTGAGAGGCCATTCGTTGTCGCTAGCGCCGGATAAGTCTGTTGAGTGGCGAACCAAGAGGCCGAGGCCTGGGTCTAGCATATTGGACTCTTTCATGACTGGCAGGTCCAACATGGTTGCGCTAGATCTTTCTTGTGATGACAGATGGGCTTGCTGTGGCGGCGATAGAGGAGGTGAAAGCTGTCTATTGGCTTCATTGATTCCTTGTAATGCTTCGGGCGAACCGACTTTGGGAGGATGTGAGGACTTCCATGCTTCTGGCCCGCTTAGCGGACTTCTTTGTGCAGCAGAAGGCCTTCCAGCTGCTGGATTTGCCATATTGGTCACTGAGTCGTGGGGAGATGATCGTACAGAGAAGCGATCGTTGCGGTATATCGGTAGAGTCGTCATGTTGTCGTTACCTGCCGGTGGGCTGCGAATCTTGCTATTGGACGACGACTTGAAGCGCGCGCCCTTGCGTCTTCTCCAGAAGATGTAGAAGAGAATGGCGAGGATAAGTACGCCTCCTGTGGCTGAGGTCAGAGTCTGATCGGAAAATGTTAGCATTTCAATAAAGTCGTACCGACACTGGCTCCGATAGCGATTCCTTTCACGGTGCCATCCGATATCCCTCCACCATCCTGTCGGCCACCCCCATTATTGTCATACTGCTGGTTATGGTTGTTATTGTTGTTGTGGCCGTTCCCTGCGTAAGACGTCGTGTTAGTTCACATACATGTATAGTCAGCTCAAGTACATACCTCTGTCATTTCCGTCATTTTGATGATTCCCATTATTTCCATTATTTCCATTGTTGTTGTAATTCGACCCGTTATCACCCCGATTTGAGTCATTACCATTGTTGTCGTTATTAGACCCGTTACCACCCCGGTTTGAGTCGTTACCATTGCTGTCATTTCCTCCCCTAGATCCGTCGCCACCCTGTGAGCTCTGGCCACCTCGCTGGCCGTCTTGACCGTTTCCTCGCTGGCCATCTGACTGTCCACCTGTCGGCAAAGGACTAGCCGTTGCGATAACGCCGCCAAATGTCCCACCTTGATTGCCACCAGTTGGAGTTGACTGCACTAAGAGTATAAGTGTCTGTGTTGGTGCCGATCCAACTGTCGGCGTTCCTCCAAAGCCGTTATTTGAGCCCTGTTGACCGAAAGCAGAGGATTGGCCATTCGAACCCCCCGAGTTCTGTTGATTGTTGGATCCCTGTTGTGATGTTCCCGGTGTCTGCTGGCCTTGTTGGCCTTGTTGGCCTTGTTGACCGGTACCCGTTTGTGACTGCTGGCCTTGTTGAGATCCAGAATTGTTTTCGGATTGACCAGATTGACCCTGTTGAGAACCATTCTGGTTGTCATTCCTTGAGTCTCTTTGGTTCGAGGTCCACTGCTGTGATTGACCACTTGAGCCCTGAGGCTGACCATTTTGATTGTTTTGTCGCCGCTCCATTGAGTACGGCGACGACAGTGAAGCCCGTGACCGGGGAACTCCCTCTTGAGTGTAAGCGAGATCCTCCAGAAAGTCACTTGAGGGGAGCTGCACTTCTAGTATGGTACGTGTGTGTGAGAGTGGCGGCGAAGAGAGAAGGTTTAGAAGAGAGGCTTCCGGTTGCTTTGCATGGGAGAATATCGACAAGCAGACCCAATACCCTCCCAGCGATCTTCAAGTCACCAAAGCTCGTGCTGGCATTGTAACATGCCGAAGCTTGCAATGATGCCTCCTTCTTCAGGGTCGAAACAAGATGCCGCATAGCAAGACAGACTTTCGATGATGTGGTCGAACTACATCATCAGCCTGGCTGCATTGCGGTTCGCCAGCATATCCTGGCTGATCTGGGCTTCAAGCATTGGATATATGGTTTGATCGGGGCCAGCCAAGGGTCTCTGCTTGCAGCACAGCGGAGTAACACAAGGATGAGAAGCAGACAAATTGCTTCAAGGCTGCACAGACCAATAGATCAAGGCGGAGTTATTAGACCTTGGGTCTTCATCTGTCTGAAACGACTGAGCTCGCGGTGTCCAGGGCGAACCCAGCAGCAACTCGGTGGCCCCATATACTTGACTCTGATATCGAAAGGTATGCTTGAGAGGAATCTGGGCGCTGTTCAATGAAGAAGGCCCAAGGACTGTCGCATCGTCATTTTGCAGAGAATTGGTATGAAACTAAAGCTGGTGCGTCAGTGCGCGAAAGCAGGCTCTCGTCAAGCACGTTTCATATGGCGGAGAGATCTACATACTGTGCTCTTATGCAGAAGAGCACCGTGTATTGTGAGCTCCTCGGTGAATAGACGAATGCCTCGCGTCTTGTACAAGGCGCCTGAACTCTCTCCCCTGGTGCCTGAGCGTAGAGATGTCGGCTGATGGAAGCTCGGGAGAGTGACGGCGTGCCGATAGGATAGCATGAGTCGCCGTCACCGCTTAGAGTTATGTCAGCCACGATAAATATCGATACTTCGAAAGACAATCGCTTGGCACTGAGTTCCATCAAGCAGATGCGGCCGCGCGAATTTCTGATGGTGTGAAGTTCTGCACTGCCAAGTGTGGTCGTTCAGAAGCATGCTGTCGCCAACCATTTCTGCCGGCTATGCAGGGATAAGAAGGCATGGCGAGCAGGGGCAAAATTGGTGATGGTCTGCAGATGGACAGAAACAGTCGACTTTGGAGCCCAAACGAGAATCTGTGCACGTGGCGCTCTCCAATGGAATCTGAAGCGCTGGCGTGAAGATGGACCCAGAACAACCAGCGAAAAAGAAAGAAAGAGAAAAGAGAAATGAAAAAGAAATCCCCATGCGCCACGCTAGCCAAGGCTTGGCTCTCGGGCCGGTGTGGCGTCAAGCGACGAAGCCACGCGGACTTGGTTACTTCCAGGTTTGTTCACAGCAACTCATTTTGCCATGCCAAGGCCCAACACTGTGATTGCAGATAGATGCCTGGGTACAGCGTCTGCGACTCTGCGCCTGCGCCTGCCTTCACATATGATGGTGTCTACCACGGAAGTTCAGCTCTTCCATTGTGGCGCTGCATTCACTTACTAAAAGCGGGTAGGCCCTCAGCTGCGTCATTCGGGCTGTGCGAACCGACGCGACTGATCACTCAGCCCCTCATCACGTTGACAGAGCCGATATAAGCACTACATCTGTCTTGCTCTCCTGTCTGCGTTCTGATCCTGTGTCTTTCACATCTCTGGCAGACATCGACCACTTCCATCACAAATACAGCACAACCATGTCAGGACCTTACGATAATCAAGGTGGCTACGGTGGCTACGGGCAAGGAAGTTATAACCAAGCATATCAGAATTACGATCCCAACTACCAGAGCCAGTCTTATGGGCAGCAGCAGCAAAGCTACGGGCAGGCGCCTTATGGAGCACAGCAAGGCGGCCAATTTGGCGGACAACACTATGGTGGAGGACAGCAAGGCTACGGGGCTCCTCCCGCTCCAGACTACGCTGGAGGTCAATTTCAAGGGCAACAAAGCGGCGCGTCCCAATATGGCTACAACAATGGCCAGTCTCACAACCAACCCTACGGCCAGCAACCAGGAGGAGTTGCTCCCCCTCCGCAAGGCTATGGTTTCAACCCTTCGCAGCAGCAGTACCTGCAACAACATCCCCCTTCGAACCCAAATGATCCAATGAACCCATATGGATATACGCGCGATCCAGCCGATCCAAACAACCCACAAGAGGGCGAGCGAGGTTTCATGGGAGCTGTTGCAGGCGGACTTGGTGGTGGCTTCTTGGGCCACAAGGCAGGACACGGCATTCTTGGTGCTCTCGCTGGCGCATTTCTTGGCAGCAAGGGCGAGGACAAGTGGAAGGAGAGCCATCACAAGCCACACAACCGATACTAATCAGCTTATGCGTTCTCCAGCGGCTGTACAGGTCTGCTAAGGCAGTCCAAAATCACTTGTGGTGCATCGGCCGGTAGAGAATGATTGACCTGGGCCCGTGAGATGGTGCTTTTCCGTTCGGCATCTCGGGACTCTTCATTTGACCAGATTCATCAAAGCATTGTTTCTGCAAGGCGTTCGAGCTACAAGCGGGGAATCTGATATTGTTAATGACTGATGATACTACCTAGCAGTTCTCAGCTAAGAATCGATCTAGAGAATGACAAATCGATATACTTCTCCAGCATCATTGCCTGTATTATTCCTGGTACACCCACTGCCGCATACTTCTCTAGCATTTTTCCAAACTCTACATCCACGTTGCAGCAATAAAACTTTGGCAGGACCTCAACCTAAATGAACCCTGCCCTGGATACCTGCTTATCTTAACATTCGGTCCAATCGTCGATATTCTTTCCGTACCTGTGGAAGTATCCATCGATGCACGTCACAATCACCTTGTATTCAAGGATTCAAGGAGTTCCTTGAGAGTTCGAGTCATGTTTCATATGCTGATCGGCGGTAGAGTCAAGTGGCAATTGAGTTTATGCGTAATGATCCCTTTCTCTTGTATCAATACGAATTCCAGTTTCATTGATCCTTGAGACCACTCGAACTCGCATTTCGTGATGACCATGATGATGGGATTTTGCCTGCGCTCTGGCACTTCAAGGTCAGGAACGTTCGGGCTACTTTGTGCCGACAGCGGTTGGGCAAAAATCACGATTCACGACACACAAGAAGCAAGAGCCAGTCTGACCACAAGAATCTTGTGGCAATATACCGTGAACGCCATCGTACCGGCTTCGGCATGACAGCCATCACGACTGAACTGCATACATGATGTATACGATGGCCAATAACGAAGTCGTACAGGACTGCATATGGGCTCTCGCCTTCTCCATGATGATGCAGTGTCCGTCAAAGTTCAATTCATCCTTCAGCCATGCGCCCCCGCACCACACCTCGGATATTCTCATGACGAGACTAAGAGCAGAAGCAAAGCGCCGTAGTATTGCCTGCGTCGGCTCTTTTGATGGAGCGTAGTGCGGAGTGACAACTGTTATGGAGGCAAGTCTCCAGTTCATTTAATATTGTGTGCTGAAAAGCAGCGTGAACAGGAATATAAAGGTCAGACTGATCCTGGCGAAGAATTGACTGATCACATTGGGATGGTGAAGATGAGGCTATGGGTAGCAATAGCTGGTCTCAGCGAGGCATTCGCTCAGCAGGTCTATGTTCCTGTCCAGGGACCCTCCAAGCTTCCATGCTCGGCGAACAACTCCTGTGCCACGGCGTTGCCTTCATATTCATTCCACGACTTTAGCTTCACGCAGACGGAGACAGTTCGTACAGCCACCTCGGTCCCGGCACCAACGACAACCACGACGTATGCGCCTCCCTACGCGTCTCTCAGCAGCCTAGTTCCTGGGCTGACTACTACTCAATGGGGAAACTGGTATCCAAATGCGAGCACAAGCGCAACAGACTCTGGTGCTCCGTATGGCAATGCTTCATGGAGTGCGTTCTGGAATACCTTCCCGACTGCAAATTTCTCGCGTGGAATCTACTCTACGACTGTAGAGCCTACACCAGTTCCTACTTCAGAGCTCATTCTTCCGCCGCCTGAGCCGTTTGGACCGCAGGAATGCTATCGATTTCCAGCCGATTTTTTGTTAGGAGTGGCGGCGTCTGCTGTCCAGATTGAAGGGGCAGTGGCAGATGAAGGCCGGGTTCCTGTTCACATTGATGCAGTTCCTGTGCTGACACCTGGAGCTGCCGATGATTACACCGCAAATGAGAACTACTACCTGTACAAGCAAGATATCGAGCGGATAGCTTCCATGGGTATCAAGTATTACAGATTTTCAATCCCTTGGGCCCGGATTTTGCCTTTCGTTCTCCCAGGCACTCCGGTCAACAAGCAAGGAATAGCTCACTACGAGGACCTCATCGACTTCGTACTCGAGAAAGGAATGCAACCTGCCATCATGTTGCACCATACGGACACTCCTTTCCAATTTTACTCAAACATTTCCGAGATCTCAATCCTCCCAGGTACTGGAGGCATCGGATACACCGACTCAGGATATCAGCGGTCGTACCACACCGTCTCATTCGAGGATGCCTTTGTCAATTATGGCAAGATCGTCATGGCACACTTTGCAGACAGAGTGCCCATTTGGTGGACCTTCAATGAGCCTTTGCTTGGTGCACGAAACGGCAAGTCCATCAATGCTGTTATCAAAGCGCATGCTCGCCTTTATCATTACTATCACGAGGAGATCAAGGGCACTGGTAAGGTTTCATTGACCTTCAACAACAATTTCGGGGTACCGCGAAATCCTCAAGACACTGCCGATGTCGATGCTGCAAACCACTTCAACTCATTTCAGCTGGCGACTTTTGCCAACCCCATCTTCCTTGGCGAAGATTATCCTTCTTCGTATACATCCAGTGTCGCTGACTATGTTCCCTTGACTGAAGAAGACCTAGCATACATCAATGGTACTGCGGATTTCTTCTCTATTCAGCCATACACAGCGACAGTGGTATCACCTCCAGATGACGGTATTGCTGCCTGTGCTGCGAATGTCAGCCATCCGCTGCGCCCATATTGCGTCAAGCAGTACACAAATACGACCAAGGGCTGGAACATCGGCTACGGCTCGCAGTCATACGTCTATATCACGCCCACGTACTTTCGTACATATCTCAACTACCTCTGGAACACATTCCGACATCCTGTCGCTGTCACAGAATTCGGCTTTCCAGTAGCCGGCGAGGCAGCCTTGAGTCAAGATCATCAAGAATTCGACAGTCCGAGAAGCTGGTACTACCAGTCGTATCTAAATGAGGGCTTGAAGGCAATCTGGGAGGATGGCGTCGAGTGGATAGGTGCATTTGCCTGGAGTTTTGCTGACAACTGGGAGTTCGGTGACTATGATGCTCACTTCGGCATTCAGACCGTCAACCGCACCACACAGGTGAGGCGGTACAAGAAGAGCTTCTTTGACTTTGTCGACTTCGTGGAGAGCCGTAGACAGACGGCATAGCTCCTATGTGCATCACGAGCTATGCATAAATGAATCATGAATGGGACACTTAGACCTAGGAGCGATATCTACCATCTCTTCTTCTTGGCTCTCAAGAAACCATGAAGAAATGTGACACCGTCGCATCTCGTGCCCACCTGCTCCAGCCTAGCCACGAAAGGCGGCCGCGTGCTCCCATGCCCATGCCATGCATTGCAGGCGCAGTGGCAGGCACATGCATCAATCATGGTCCACCCTGGATCAGAATGCATGTCCCTGCCAGCCTCACAAAATCAATCTTATTGATCGTACCTGGCGATGACAGATCGTACAGTACTCGATGAAACGAGAAAGGCAGTACCGAACGACTTCATTGGCGCATATGCAACTACCAGATTAAGGCATTGTCATCAAGTGACCAAGTCAATGTGTCACTACCGCCTCACATGTTGAACGCCGCGCTGATATTCTATCGCTGTGAAGATCGCGAACTCCACCGCCTCAAAGGTCTAGACTGCAGTTGAGCGCAGCACCAGCCTTACTTATTCTACAAACCACGTCTGCCTCACTTCTCGGGCCTCTTCTCCTGCCCATACCCGCCTTTGTTTACCGTATGGTTGATGTAGGAGAGTCCCTCGGCACCACGTGCATTCCGCGGCCCACGTTCTTCCAAATCCTCCTTCAACCACACCATCACCAGTTGGCCCAAGCGGCTATTCCCCTCCGCTCCACCATCCGTCTTCGGAATCTCAAATGAATCCAACGGGCCCCATTTCTTGACCTTGCCCAAAGCCATGTGCACGAGATGAGTAGGCCACTCTGCCAAATTATCCAGAATGTGAGTAGCATACACGATCGTGCAACTTCTGGACTCGGTTTCCTTCTTCAGGAATTGCAAGAAGTTGTGACGAGACAGCAGATCCAGATCCACAGTGATCTCATCGAGTAGCAATACCGTCCAAGGTCTCAAGAGTCCCATACAGAGCTGCACCCGTCTTCTTTCACCGTCTGACACGGCATGAAGATGCCACGAGAGATCCACATCCAGAATCTTGACGAGTTCGTCGCGACGCTGCGGATAGTGGTCTCCGCCAACTGACTTGAGCAGTTCCGGAACAGAAATATCGCTCCGCACGATCGGGTTCAATACCCATTCCAGTCCAAGGTACGTTACGCCTTCGAGGCCTGTAGCGAACGGGTCGATTTCTGCTACGCTCACGGTTCCGGCTGGCGCCATGCGTTTTCCTGAGAGGAGGCGGAGCAATGTGGTCTTGCCAGCACCATTTGCTCTGAGGATTTAGCACAGCGTTTAAGTATTCGAGGTGAATGTGGCTTACCGCCAATTAGCAGGCATCGGGCTCCTGCTGGTAGGTCTAGATTGACCTTTTGGAGACCTTCGCTGCCATCTGGGAAGGCGTAGGAGAGGTTGGTGGTCTTGATGCTTGGGGGCTTTTCTGGCATTTTCAAGCTTGTGGTATTTCTCTAGAAACTTTTGGCCAGGAAAGGTGAGGATGGAAATGTATCTCAGGTCGTGAGGGAAGGCGATGTTCGAAATAATATATCGAGTCAATGACGATCACGCGATGTAGCGCCGTCAGAAGCCGACTTTTTAGCTTCCCTCCTCCAAACAACAGACTCGCGTTCGCGAATATACAAAATATGTGATGCACATTCCTCGGTTGAGTAGACTGCTAAGCACGACGCCGAAAATGACGCGAATACCACCGTCTAACCCGTTGATCGCCATTATCGGCGCAACGGGTACAGGGAAATCACAAGTAGGTCGCGACTCAAGGTAGGTCATTCCACAGCGCAAATCTGATCACTGCAGGCAGTTGGCAGTTGACATCGCCAAACGCTACAATGGCGAAATCATCAATGGAGACGCGATGCAGCTTTACGAGGGTCTTCCAATCATCACCAACAAAATCGCGCCCCAAGAACAAGAAGGAATACCACACCACTTGCTAGGATGTATAGGATTGCAAGAGCAGACGTGGGTGGTGGGTACGTTCGTGCGAAAAGCCCTCAAGGTTATCGAGGAGATCAGATCGCGAGGGAGATTGCCAATCCTAGTTGGAGGGACACACTACTATACGCAGAGCTTGCTGTTCAAAGACCGCTTGGCCGAGAGCGACGAGGCACAAGAGGAGCGCGAGTTCGTGGCGGACACGTCGGATAAGTGGCCAATATTGAAGGAGCCCACTGAAGTCTTGCTAGAAGAGCTGCAGAGAATAGACCCTGTTATGGCTGAGAGATGGCATCCGAATGATAGGAGGAAGATCCAGCGGAGTCTGGAGATCTTCTTGCAGACTGGACAGAGAGCTTCGGACATCTACGCTGAACAACGATCTGAGCAGGCCATGGAAGGTGTGGAGATGCGATTTCCCACTTTGCTGTTTTGGGTGCACGCTGAGCAGCAGACGCTGAGAGCTCGACTCGATGCAAGAGTCGACAAAATGCTGGACCAGGGCCTGCTTGAGGAAGTGGAGACCCTTGATGCTGTGGCCGAGGGAGAAAAAGCAAAAAGCATATCTATCGACGAAAGTAAGGGCATATGGGTCAGCATCGGCTACAAAGAGTTCATCGACTACGTCCAGGCAAGACGGAACGGAGAAACGGATACGCAATATCTGCTCAAGCTACATGCTGCGTCTCTTGAGAAGACAAAGGCTGCAACGCGACAATATTCAAAGCGCCAAGTCCGATGGATTAGGATCAAATTGTTGAATGCTCTTGCAGAAGTTGATGCGAGTAACGATTTGTATCTTCTGGATGGCTCAGACGTGAGCAGGTTTGAAGAAACTGTCGTCCAGCCAGCCTTGGACCTCACAGGTCGATTTCTGCGCGCCGAGGACATGCCCGCACCTGCATCGTTGTCTGAGATCGCTGCCGAACAGCTTCAGCCAAAGCACGACGACCTGGCTTCGAAGCCTGAGCACTGGGCAAAGCAGTATTGTCCGGTATGCGATATGACTAGTGTCACTCCGACACACTGGCAGCAACATATTGTCAGCAACGGCCATAAGAAGCGCGTCAGCAAGCAGCGTCAGCGCGATCAGGCCAATTCGAGCACTCCTTGAATTTGATGCTTCTTCAAACTGGCCTCAGAAGCAGTCAATTCTGCCATTCAACGCCTCGTAGCCTGTTACCAACCACTGGCATCAATGCTCGTCAGCAAAGACCTGGACAAGACTTCTCGAATTGTTTCCGGCCCTGCTCCAGTATATGACTGTCTGCTGATGCCTGGATGGATACCAGTAACACCGAGAACGAGCCAGACCTCAACAAAACTCGGCTCTCCTATTGACCCTCCATCGACCTATCGCGGGATCATGTACGGTTGACCGGAACAATCTCATAGATCTTTGACGATCGCCAAATGCGCTTCTGCTCCAGTGACTCGACTCTAGAGGCCCGGCTGTTCAATGCTTGTGTCCCCATGGACCTAGCCATCATACGCCAGATGACGCGGCACCAGTCGCGATTCTTTGTGACCTCGATGTAGTTACCACGCCGTCAGATCTCCGAGATGCCTTGCGATGACTTTCCTCTTGCGTCAACGCGGTCCATTCATTGTATCTCTGCAGCGCACCGCACTTCTGCGACGTGCTGCGATCACGTCTGGCGCGATCTCAGTACTGGAGCGCAGATGTGTGGCCGAGGCGTCGGGCTCATTGACGATCCGGTCGTGTTGGGAAGCAAAAAAAGTCGAAAAGCCTAGAAACGTGGAGGGAGCTATAGAATGATAAGGCTAGAATGAAAGTCACATGCCAGCCGAAATTTCGACCACGAGGACTTTCAACCTTTACCTCAATACTTCTTTCACCCTTCTCCCTCCCCTCTTCCTCGCCGTCGTTAATGAACTTGTCTGTATATCCAAGCCCAACCTTACCCTCAGAGAATGATGAAACATACGGCTTGAAATCGAGGTTATATTCACGATGTACTTTCGGATCTTGATACATCAATGCTCGTTATATACAGACAATCGATGACTAACACCTTTCCATGCTCTCATATCTCTTCGATGATTTTCCAAGAAGGGATGTCTGGGTATCTCATATGCAAAAAACCTCGCTAATAGTCTCAAATATGCAATATCGCTCGTTTGTCGTAGACCTTCATTACTTCGTCGAAGCATCTTTCGCGTCTTTTGCTTCTCGCTGTCTTTTCATCCTTTCCTCTGCTGCTCGTGCGATGATCTCTCTCCTGCTGAGAAGCTCACCAGACGGGCCCGCGGTACTGCTCGCAGTGGACGCTCCGAGAACATACTCGCCACCTTCCCAGCCACCATGGTCTGCTTCTTCGTCTTCGCCTTCGTCTTCAGGATTGAAGAACTCTTCGCCGCCGATCGAATGCCCACCACGCCTCCAATCGTTCTTTTCGACTTCGGCTTCAATCTCGCGACATAGCTTCCAGAAACGTTGATCGTGATCGCCCCAGACGTTGTGTGTTAATTCGTGGCAGAGCGTCTTCCTGATGACCTTGTAGTCGCGATAGCCATCGTAGGCGTCCGTTCGCAGTCGAAGTTCGATGACCTCGCCACGATTTCGGTTGAGACCGAGAGTACGCGATTCGTGAGTTGTGTGTTCCGCAGGATTCATCTCAGTCAGGAGTCCGACTGAGAAACCATGATTGCGCATAGCTGCCTTAATACCAGCATCGTCCGCGAGCCGTTCTAGGAAGCGCTGACTCTTCTCAGGATTTGGAAGATAGTCTAAGGGCTTGATCATGTGGAACGTAAACCGCGCCTCGTCCTGCACCTTTTTCCAATCGCGACTCTTGTTCGCCTTGACTTTGCGACCAGCTTGCAGTGCTGCTTTTCTTCGGCTCATCCTCGCCTTGCGCTCTGCGATGTCGCTTTCCAGCTCTTGCACTTCTGCCGTAGTCGCGCCCATAAGCACGATCTTCTTATCCTTGATTGAAGAAACGAGGAGGCTGGGATCCTTGAAAGGCGGCTTGAGCAATCCTGTCTTGGGTGTGATGAGGAGCTTCTGATGTGCAGGCGGAATGCTCAAGTCTTCGGCAATTTGATCTGAGAGGTCTTGGATTGTCGCGTCGTCGGCGTAGACTGGTATCGATGTCGGCTTGCCGTGAAGCTGTACGGTGAGGTGACATACCGGCTCAGGTGCCACCTCGTCCTCGATCTCCGAAGCATTCTGGCATTCGCTCAGATGCGATGCGCTCGTCGAAGACGCTGTATCGTCCATATCCTTTTGCGACTCTGTGCGAAAAGTGCAGGGCCGAATGTCGTCGCTTGACATTGTCCTCAAACACTTTCTAGCCTCCGGGCACCGCATGCGTGAATGTGTAGATGATGTAGTGGAGGATCGAGGTGAGCGTTGACGTCGTTGATAGACAGGGGTGGAGGCGATCGAATGCAGTGGCGAATGGTAAGAAGAGGCTTTATACCCATCTGTTAGCCTACTAGAAGATATACGTGCATGGCGAAGAAGAATAGGGTTGATGATAATTGCCGTGAGAGAGCATTCTAGATCGGAAGGTGGTCAAAGAAACGATTACAAACCGAACGTCAGTGGTTTCGCGGCCTGATGATTTAGAATTATCCGACACTGCCACCTTCTCGCCGAACTCCTAAACTTTCACCCATGTCAGCAGTGTATGCAGCAGTGTCACCACGGCTATTATTCTAAGCATTGAAGGGCGAGATCAAATCTTCATTCTGGGCTCGACTGGTACAGTCTCTTCCAGCAAACAAACGCCAGCATAGAGCATAGATCGCAAAATGGTATCTCAAAGGTATCAAAATAACAGGCATCTCTCATCCAGGTCATCCTTGCTCCTCACCATCACCTCCAACCAACAGCTGCATCTCCACCTCATCATCTCTAGACACCCTCTTGCATATTCAAATTCGGATCAGCCTTTCCTCGACGACTCCCACCCCTCGTCCTAAAAACATGAAGAACAGCCATCGCCGTCGTCGCAGCAAACGCAGCCCTATCCCAAACATCAAAAAAATCAGCTTCCTCTCCTCCGTACGCATAGTAGTTTAGAATAGTAGGTACTCACCAAGCAAAAGCCGCAAAAACACACGCCGCCTTCGCAGCCGAACACACATGTCCAAAACAAACGCGATCACTCAAAAACACCGCCAGCGCAATAAAGCCCGCAAACCAGAATATCATCGTCACACTCTCGACCGCCAGGATCGCGAATTTGTGATGGGCCCCCGTTTCCGAGAAGCGCCAGGGTACGATGATGAGGTAGAGAAGCGCGAGGATCGTCCATACGGAGCAGAAGATCAGGAAATTGATTTGGCTGGGTGAGGAGGAGTGCCAGTAGCCGGACCACCAGTTTGCGACTACAATGTAGAAAGGTTAGGATACGGTAGTGGAAGAGGAAGGGAAGGGATGGGGATGTGCATACCGTAAGCCGTGAGTCCCAAGACAATGATTGCGAAGACAGCTTGTGCTACGCGGAGCGCAAGGACTATGAGTCTTGAATCGAAGGCGCGCATCTTTCTTTTTCTTCTCTCTCTCTTTTGATTCTTGAGATGTGTACTGTAGTGTGAGCACCGTTCTCCTTCCCTACAAATACGGATAATTTCTCGCCAGACACCACCACCTGTGAATGATGTGGCTGTACTCAGGAATGTGCCAAACACGTCAAGACTGTGCGTGAATGAGACACGAACTCAAAACAAGAAACGATTCATGCAAGACATGACGCGTGATCGAGCAGCAAGTCGGAAACAATGAAAAAATGGCAAAAACAGGTAATGTGGCGCTGGCGCTGGTGGAGTGCAGATCCATCGTGTTTCAATCATTGTCAAAACGTCGTTCATGCACGAATCATTTGTTTCGTCTTGGACAAGCATCTTTCTGACAGCGCTTCTAGTACGTAGCATTTCTTCATATCGCCGGTGTGGCGCAACATCACACAAAGATGTCTGACAGACCTCGAAAACGCCACACCGTCATACCAAGCTTGTTGTTGGCTGCCACCGTGCCACGACTTGAACATGTTCCCGTCTTGACTGGCTCTTTTCCTCTTTTCCTGCGAACTCCTGGTCATGACAGAACAGCTCATCAGCCATGCAAAGTCGACGTGGCCTCGACATTCACAATCACATCCGCGGAGCGCCAAGAGAAAGGTATCTATCGATTGCTCCCCAGCATGCGCTTGTATGTAGTTACGACAGATTGATTTGTTTGCTACACCAAACAAAGTAAATAATACAAGTTTCTATCTCTTCCTTTTCCCTTAACGAATGCCTTCTCATACAAACTTGATTCTGTTTCAAGTCCATTCTTTGTGCACGTCCCGACAACAGCCAACGCCGCTGCTATGCAATAACACATCCATCGACATAGACGGAGAGTGACAAAAAGGGTTATAGTTTTGCCCTGGGCTTAGCCTCTGCATCGATCTCCGAATACATTTCATCAATGGTCGAGCGATACAACTTTGCAGTTTGAGGACGCTTCAGCTTAAGACTATGGGGCAAATGTCAGTGAGGATGGCTTTATGGAATGGGGAAAGAAAACAACTTACGTGGGAGTCAAAAGCTCATTATCAATCGTGAAAGGCTCAAGCATCAATCTCACAGCTCTGACATGCTCATAGTTGTTGAACTTAGCCTTCTTACCAACACGTTGAAGCTCTTTCAACACAGCCTTCTGGACCTTCTTGTCCGCGGCCGCAGCCTCGACGGCCTTGAGATCTGTCGCATCGACACTCTTGCCGATGACCTTGCCGACCCATGGAGCGAAGATGTCGGGCTGGACGCCGAAAATTGCGACGAGATTCGCTTGTGAGCTGTCGCCGTGCACGTAGCCTTGCGCCAGATACGGGAGGTTGCCGAGGTATACATTCTCGATGCGTTCGGGTGAGATGTATTCTCCTTGGGCGAGCTTGAGAACGTTCTTTCTGCGATCAATGATCTTGAAGCGGCCCATTTCGTCGACTTCGCAGATATCGCCGGTCTTGAACCAACCATCTTCAGTAAAGGTCTTCGCGGTCTCCTCTGGGTTCTTGAAGTACTCTTTGAAGACAGTTGGGCCGCGCACGAGCAGCTCGCCACGAGGGTTTGGCTGATCAGTCGATAGGTATTCCATGTCAGGTACGTCCAGAAGACAAAGCTCGGTCGTTGGTGTCACAGCACCGCAGTTGCCCGCACTGAAGTCTCCTTCTAGCTGCGCAAGAGCAATGGCGTAGGTCTCGGTCAGACCATAGCCCTGGTAAAAGTTGTTCGCAAAGACGACACGCAAGAATTGCTGCAAAGATGGATCGATTGGAGCTGAACCAGAAACCATGGTCCTCGCGCGATCAAGACCAAGAGCCGCCGAGACCTTTCTCGCCCAGATGCGGTCGTAAAGGAAATGCTGGTTTGTGGCTTTGCCTGGGGCCGCTTTCGTGAGATTCGCAAGCTTGGTGTCTACGATATGTCTGGACATGGCGCCTCTAATGCCAGGAGCTTCGACAGTCTGGGTCTTGATCGCTCCTCCGAATCGGTTATACAAACGAGGTACTGAAGTAAATGCAGTTGGACGAATAAGCTTGAAGTCGTCCACAAGCTCCAGAATGTTTCCATGGAAATAGCCAATGGCAACGCCAGCCCAAAGTGTGGAGTGCTCGGTCACTCGCTGGAAGATATGTGCTAATGGGAGATAAGAGCAGATGATGTCGTTTGTTTGTTGCTTGCAAATGCAAAGAGATGCCGATGCGGCAGATACGGTGTTTGCGTGGGTCAAAATGACACCTTTGGGATTTCCTGTTGTACCGGAAGTGTAGTTGATTGTGACAGTATCCTCTGGTCGCGGTGGGTGGTATGGTCGTGGAGACTTGACACCAATTGCTTCCACCTCTTTAATCTCATGAATCTGAATTCCATGCTGAGCAGCCATGGTATTCAAAAGATCCTTCTTCGACGTCCCTGGAAGCTCTCCCTCTACAGAAAGTGGGTCCAAAGAGATGATAAGCTTGAGGGACGGACATCTCGGCGCAAGCTTGATCAAGGTCGGAATATGGGTGACAGATGAGCATACAGCAGTCAAATCAGCGTGATTGATGATGTATTCGCAAGCATCCGGACCCAGCGTGTCGTACAAGGAAACACTGAAAAGGCTCTGAGACATGCACGCAAGATCCGTGATCTGCCACTCAGGTCTATTTTGGCACCACAAGCCCACGCCATATTGTCTCCCTTGCTTGCCCACCTGCTCATGCAAAGCGACCAAACCCACACCAAAGTTCTTTCTTCGCTCTTGAATTTGCGCATAAGTCTCCCACACGTAATTGCCCCAAGTTTTGGTGGCAGGATTATAAGGCCGATGTCCTAAGCATTTGTTGGTTGGCACTCGTTTCGCAGACTGTTCGAACATTTCATGCGCGGTCGTAATCGACGGATCGAGCGAGTACATGATGCCATCTTTTTGTCTCCAATGTCTGTAGACGGCGCTACGGCCTTCTTGCTTGCTCCCTGGCACTGAAACCGAGTATGGAGCTCCTGGCGGAGGAGGAGGGATTTGTTTTGCAGCATTATCGAGGGCCAGCAAGCGTGGAGCCATGGTGGCTGCGTGAGAATGCGGTGTGTGGCTCCGTTCGGACAGCTGCAGGCTGGCACAGGGATGATCAAGAGGAGGTGTCGTGAGAAGTGTATGTAGAAGTTCAATGAACGATGATGGCGCAGATGGCGAGTATACCGAGTATGATGCTTTCTACAGTGAAGGGGGGGTGTCAGCCATGGTAGTAGTAGCTCGTCTAGCATCGGCGTCGCCGATGATTCTTGGTGAACTGCCAGACGTACATTTCGTTCTAGAATTCAATCCTTGCGGCTCAGACTACTTGCCGACGGAGATGCACCAAAAATGATCTATTGATAGAAAGTAGAAAGGGTACATGTGGTGGTAGTGGGGGAGGAGGAGAGAAGGCAGAGAGATGTGGAAATAATGGACAAGACAAGAGCATCACTTGACCATGTCTCTTTAGTTACATGTTCTAGGTTGTGACGATGGCTGCTAAGCTCTTACTCTTGCTCCTGCTTGCCATTTCGCCTCGGTATCTTGCGAAAGCCTCACTCAAAGCAGTAGTCACGCCGAGGCCACGCTATTCTAATTGCCCGCACTTCTCATCATCAACAATGCTCATGAAAATCACAATGTACACTACCGAACGTGGATCATGCTCTTACAATCTGGACATACCAACAAGAGAGAGCAGTGCATCGTGGGATGATGTGGAGTATCGACCGTGACATGTGAAAGAGGGTCAGTGTCCGCCACCCGCCTCCCGCCACCCGCATCCCGCAGCCTGAGATCATACAATTGCGCACGTGTTGGTGGCTGCGTAGAATAACCAACCACTGGCCCTGTCTGTACGAGTGACGAGCATCTCTTTGTCTCCTCTCACTTCAATCCCGAAAGTCTCATTTAACGTTCAAAAACTGCTTTGTTGGGTAAGAAAGGAGTGCATGAGCGCGCATAGTCACGGCGTTATGCAGAATGCCAAGCACGACACCATACTGTGGAATAATGCCGATACATTCTGCAGTGGCAGAAATGCGGCCGGCATTGCGACTTCTTGTTGGTGGTGTTGATGTTGGTGCAAGATCTTGTTGATCGAATGTTGCTATCTCATACCAACTTACTTGCCATTCTTTTAGCCACGCTGCTTGTCATAAGGCGCCAACCCTGCATACCCAAAACTTCATTTCGGGCCCGAGCAGAAGACAGCCGACGCTATGGGGTATTTCAAGCTACTGATCTTGACCGGACGGCAGTCATTAACTAGACAACGGGCTGTGTCGGGGCATTCGCATCACCATTCACTGCTGCATCTCCACCCTTCTCTTCTGGTTTCGTGGCGGCGTTCGCAAAGGACTGCGTGAAGTCGGCAATGATATCGTCGATGTGCTCGGTTCCGACTGAGATACGGATGAGATCCTACAGTTTGTATTAGTGCGGATTCTGGGTTCAATATCGAACAAGCTCACCTCAGTCACACCGCTACTAATCTTCTCCTCGTCGCTTAGCTGCTCATGAGTCGTGGTCCATGGGTGAATCGCAAGAGTCTTGGAGTCTCCGACGTTTGCAAGATTGGAGATAAGCTTGAAACCATCAACAACTTGGCTGCCAGCAACGCCGCCACCCTTCACACCGAAAGATAGGACACCACCGTAGCCTCGCGGGAGATACTTCTTCGCGAGTTGATGGCTCTTGTGGCTCTCGAGGCCTGGATAGCTGACCCAGGCGACGTTCTCGTTGCTTTCTAGCCACTTGGCAAGCTTAAGCGCATTCTCTGCATGCCTCTCTGCGCGCAAGCTGAGAGTTTCGATACCAAGGAGGAGTTGCTGGGCGGCAAACGGATTCAATGCGGACCCAAGATCACGGAGAATCTCTACTCGCAGGCGGATGATGAATGTGATTGGACCGAATGTGTCCCAGAACTTGAGTCCGTGGTATCCATCGGAAGGCTCGCTCATCTGTGGGAAGCGCTTTCGTGCCTCTGGAGTACCCCAGTCAAACTTGCCTGCGTCAACCACGACACCACCAATCGTTGTTCCGTGACCACCAATCCACTTGGTTGCGCTGTGAACAACAATATCTGCACCATGGTCGATTGGACGAATGAAGTATCCACCAGCACCGAATGTGTTATCTACCACGACCGGAATGCCTGCGTCATGTGCGACCTTGACAATTCCCTCAAAGTCCGGGATGTTGTATCTTGGGTTGCCAATGGATTCCACATAGATAGCCTTGGTCTTGTCATCGATGAGCTTCTTGAACTCAGCCGGATCGTCTCCATTGACGAACTTGGTGTTGATGCCGAGCCGTGCTATGAAGACCTTGAACTGGTTGTATGTGCCTCCGTAGAGGTTGGACGTCGAAATGATGTTGTCTCCAGCATGTGCAAGGGCGGCAATGGTCATGAACTGGGCGGCTTGTCCTGAAGATGCAGCAAGAGCAGCCACACCACCTTCGAGAGCAGCGATTCGCTTTTCGAATACATCGACGGTTGGGTTCATGATACGTGAGTAGATGTTGCCAAACTCTTTGAGGCCGAACAGCCTCGCTCCATGTGCCGAGTCATTGAAAGTATATGAGGTGGTCGCGTAGATTGGTACGGCTCGTGATTTCGTCGTTGGATCTGGATCTTGTCCAGCGTGGAGCTGAAGAGTCTCGAATTTTGGTGCGAGGTCCTGGCCTGCCATCTGAGCGAGAATGTTAGCAAGCCGTTACTAACGGATGTTGCTAAGGGCATCATCAATGTCCAGGCCGCTCACTTTGCTGATCTGTTCTGAGAGCTGCTGGAGGCGAGATTTTGCTTTCATGTACTGGGAGGTTGTCAGAAATTCAGAATGTGGTCTGCTTTGTGGTGGAAACAATGGCAACAATATTTCGTGATCGACCCCACCTAAAAAAGTCCAAGCTCGAAGCAAGCGCGGCCGACGATCTCGAGCAACTACCCCACAGTGATATAAATTCGCCTTCACACCTCAACCAATCCTGGACTCTGAGCCTGGCTAGTCTTAAGCACGCCATTGCTATCCTTCTGCAATAGGACTTGCACAAAGCCACACAGCAGTAACAGCACACAACATCGACGAACTCTCGTAATTCCGTCACGCCGCTCTCTTCTGACGACTTCGACTTCTTGAGCTCACCAGACCGATGGGCGAGGAAGCAGGAGAATGGACCGACTGCCTTGCAATGAGTGAAAAATGACATCGTTGGGGGTATCTCTTACTAAAGTTTAGGAACCTGACTCCGCCCATCTGTCCTTCCAATGCTCGCTTCTCAAATCATGTCCGTCTGCGTCGTCTTCATCACTCATGCCGGGTCCTTCGATGTTGCCGTACCTGGTCGCGATGGCGGTAACTGGTTGGTTGCTGGAGTTGATTCTGGAATATGCACTGTTGCACTCCTAGCATCGCGAATGACCTGCACAAGTGTTCCAGCAGTCTCGCAACGACTCTCGCATGACGGTCCAGCGGACTCTAGTGTATGCTCAGCAAACTCAAAGTCTGTCGACTCCTGCCGCACTTCTATGATTGGTAATGGCTGGAGGCCCAACCTCAGTGGTACCACTAGGACGTCGAATGTGTAGTCTGCACCGTCTTCTGGGACGAAGTGACGTCGTCGCTGACCTCCAACCAACCATGTATCCGACTCAGTGCCAACATCGACAACGAAAGCCGGGGAAGACTCGTTTTCTCCCTCCATCTTGAAGGTAGGCACACTTGGAAACACGCTTTTAGCACTCCAATCGCCGGTGTGCTTCACCCTCACAGATGCCTTGACGGGACTTCCAAGCGTCAGGATAGGCGGATCGTAGACAGGCGACAGAGGAGGCTCTACAAGGTTGAGTGCGCTGCTAAACACCATGTCGACGTTCGGTACGTCAACCGAGATGGTGATCCGCTGTGACACTGTGCCATCGGCATCGGCAAGGGAAAGTACTTTGTGGTCCGAATGCCATTGCCTTAACCAATTCCCCAGGGGTTGGCGAATTTCGACAGACAACGTGGCAATAAGCTCATTCCAGCCGATCGCGTCAAAGTCAGGGGTCTTTGCTTCTCCGATCAGTGCAGCCATCTCAAGTTCGGCAGCTTGAACACATTGTCGCGCACGTTCAAGCAAGAGTGGCACCAACAGGCGATGCGTGTTGGAGAATTGACTCTGCTGGAGATCTTTGACGAACGACTGCCGCAAACAACTCAAACACAGCTCATCGAGGGGTAGATAGCGCACGCCAAGTGCAAGCGCAGCGTCCCGCTTCAGAACCTGTTTGTTTGCAGGGGCAGCGCGCGTAATCTTGTATACAAGATCCATGGGTTGCGACTGTAATACCGGAAGCGGCAATGGAAGCGCTGGCGGCGCTTCTACCGCGTATAGTGGAGATGCATCCAGCTGTGCATCCAGCACAATAACCGGAGTTTGAGCAGTTGTGCGGACAGTAAAGCTCGAGAACAACGTGTCCAGCTGGAAGATGTCGTTGACATCGACATCTAGAGGTAGTTCATTGGGCATTTTCCCAGATTGCAGGAAGGTGAAGGTCCCATCATTCGTCGTGTACTCGACCTCAAGCCGTACCATGACATCTTTCACAGGATGCTCAGTTGTGTAAGGCACTGTGATTGTCCCTTGCTGTCCAGTAGGCAGTGCTGCGAGCCCAATCACCCCAGGCCTGTTCTCTTCAGCCTGAATGGCAATTCCATCAGCTTTCGCGTCAGCAAGGTGTAAGCGAAGGCCCGCAGATGCAGGTTTGAGTCGAATTGCGATGCTACTGATCTCATTCTGTCCTGCGTCCAAAGCAACTTCAAAGTGGCGCGGTCTGTCAATGTGGATGTCGCTCGATCTTCTCATCTGCGCGTCAAAAGCATGCTCTCTAGGATAGAGGAACACGAAGGGCGGTACCTTAGATGAATCCCTTATGGTTGTCGTCGGCGCGATAACAGTGATACCGAGTGGAGTAGGATCCGGCTTCGCTCGTACTTCCTCGACAAAACGCACTTTCTTGGCTTGAAGCACGATGGTGTCGACTAGGAAGGCGCCATGCGAGACCGTACTTCCTCGAAGCTCAATTTGATTTAGTCCAGGCGTCAGCATGACGGGCGCACGATTCGCGAGCCACACTTCTTGCGTTGAATCATGTACGCTGATCAAACGCACTTTTGCCTCATCGAACGCCATGTTATCGTCGAGAACATGTCGCAGATTTAGCAAGAGACCAAACGCGTCAGAGCTCTGGCAATGGTTGATCTCATGTTCCAGCTTAACATCACTGAAGAATTTCTTCAAGGGCTGCGTCACATCTTCTTGAAGCTCTTCAGAGGTATCAACGGCTTCGATGAACATGCCAGCTGTCTCCATGTCTTCATGGCTAGAAGCTTTAATCGCACGTGGGTGCTTTCGCGGCAAACTGTGCTCTCTGCGTCTAGCGCAGACTTTGGCTAGCAAGGCGAGCACCGTCTGAACGAACTCGTTTTTGCGTAGAAGCCTCTTCAAGCAGTACGAGTATGTGCTTAGAGTCTCAATCTCCATCGAGTCCCAGCTGTAATCATTATAAGGCGGTAGGATGCTTTCAAAGTACGTCGCCGCAGTAAGATAGTCATCCTGCTGGCACTTGAGCATGGCGAGATCGCCAAGAAGAACCCTTGCGGAATTGCCTTGCGTTGCTGTGAAGTAGTGTCTGATAGCCAATTCAGTCAAGCTCTCATATTCAGCTTCAAAAGTGGCCTCGGACTCCAGCGGCTTGACTAATGTCGGACCCAAGACCTGGCTTGCGCGCGCTTGCTCCTCGACATCCGGACTCTCTCGGACGGTCTCATCAAGGTCGACCTCCTCCATCGTGCCCCGCTTGGCATTTTTGGCGAAAGCCCACCCTGCATACCATCTTCGCCTGCAAGCTAGTTGCTCTAGTACTTTGCGCCGCATCATGATCAATTCAGCGCGATAAGTTGCAAGCTCGGCTTGGCCTGGCAGACCGGCGATTTTCGTGGAGTCACCATGTCCATCACTGCTCACAGAAGCGGTATCGTCAAGGGCAAGATTTCTGGTAGGAGGGCGAATCAGAGCTGCGGCTGCCTTCGAGTCTGGCAAGCTGGAAGTCCGCTGTGGATGCGTATTAGCACCCAGTCCCATGCTGAGCGCAGAACGCTTGAGGGTGCCATTTGGCAATTGGGCTGGATTCTGTATTCCTGACTTGGTCAATTCCATCAGCGCAGGTACTGATGTGTCAGCAAGAATCTGACTTGCGACAGTCCAAGTCCATGACCCTACAAGGCTCTCGATCTCAAGTGTCTTTGCCTCACGGTCCTCATTCTGCAAGCCCTGAATGAGATCCTCTCGAAGTGCCCTCGCGGCATTGTGAAGGAAGCTTGAAGCCCGCCAGCACAGCTCGGAAGTAAGAACCAAATCTTCGCCGCCTTCGCGTGCTGCACCCAGGGCCGTGCGAGCGGACTGCGCATTCGCTAAACGCAATACCAAGGCCTTTTGTCGAATGAAAATATAGCTCAAGAAGTCGAAGACCGAAATGTCACTTCTCACAATTTTCTCGCGATAGTCCTTGTCGAAGAGGGCTGCGGCAAAGTCAGAGTCGTCACTAGCTATCCTGTGGTTTCCATTGGTAGTTGGTTGCGGCGGGCCTCGTATCCGTTGCTTGATATCATCGGTGTACGCTGCAAAACTTGTTGCAGTCCCTTGTGCTTGTCCCGCCGCCATTTCTCTGAAGATAGTCTCTAGGCCAAGCGAAAGCTCATCATAAATAGCCAGAGCATCTTCGACAAGACCAATGCTTTCTAGCGCCTTGGCCAGACCTTCTTTGTGGATGAAGAAAGTACAGAAGTTCCAGCCAGGTAACGATCGCCGGGACTCCTGCTCCGCAATGTCAGCTTCATACTGGCGCACACGTCGATCGAACGGCCCAAGGAGAAGCGCTTTCAGTTTGGAGATCAGATCACTCCATGCGTTCTCTCTTTCTTGAGGTGTTTCTTCGAGAGTCTGTGCAACGGCAGGCGTAGGTAGCAGATCTCCTGGCGCCTCCTTCTTGGGTATCCGGAGCTGTGCCACTCGATCAATGCTAGATTTGGAAGACTCATTGAAGTCTGCCCGCAGTCTATCAAAGACTGTACGCGTGCTCTTGCCAATGAGCTTGTTGCCACCTTTGCGTTCTTTTAGGTCATCGGGATCTTTGCTACTCTCGCGCCATCGTGGCTCACTGGCCGCGATAGTGTCTGGAATGACCACATGGAGAATCAACCACTCGCATGCATCGTGGTTTTGTTTGCCTTCCGGCTGAGCATTCTCGCGGATCCATTCTCGGATCTTCTTGCGATCGCTGTCTTTATAGGCTTCCTTATCATCGCATCGTAGAACATAAATCTTCAAGTAGGGTGTCGTTCTGAAGCCGGGAATCTGGTGTCTTCGTTCCTTCGCTGCATTTTTGGCACCACTTCGAACGATATCGAAGCTGTTCTGAGGGTCGTCCGAGTCGGTTCGCGATACAGGTGGACGGAGGTGACTTTGCGTATACTTGTCTGGCACAAAGTCTACATGCAGCGATTTGATCTGGCGCAATGGTCGAGGCGGTGACTGCCAGTTCAGATTGCGCAGAGGCAAACGCGCAGTGATATCGCGCGAGACAAGGGGAAATACTCCAGACGGATCATGATACTCGACTGTATGCGATGCTCAGTTTTGCGCTCTGTGGTACAGCTTTCGCATCCTGGGTGCCTGTCCTAGGCGGCATATGCACATACCGGTGACTTTCGAGGAGCTGTTGGACGTATGTTCCATGTCCTCGCCGCCAGCACCTGTCCTGAATCATCGCGTATGTCGGGAGCAGGCCAAGATATGTATTCAGCAAGGCTCAATCATGTGTGGTGGATTATTAACCAAAGCGCTGTGTGGTATGGTATGGTTTCTTGTGAGCAGACAGCATCGGGCATGTGATTGGCCAGACATTCAACTTCTTCGTCAACTCCATCGACTTCCGATCCACTGCGCTTCTGCCATTGACACCACACATCATTCACCATGAGGGCCACTTTGAGATTAAGGAACACTATCCCCTCCCTGGAGGGCGGTGCCGGTCTGTGGAGGAGGTATGCGCACATACACACCGCGCAGAGGCAGGACAGACGCTGACGGCATCGTAGCGGCGCTCCAGGAACTCACCCATGGCGTAAACCAGTGAAGTACGAAACCTTCAGGTCGCAATATGGACCTCAGTAAGATCACGCGGATTCATCTGGAGAGACGACGCGGCAGACTGATGCTTTGCGCAGGTACAAGATTGCAAAACATATCTACGGCGTAAATGCCAAGAAGGCTATGTACCTGTACGTTCTCAACGCCTCCATCCTTCATCCATGCCCTAACACATTCTCAGCGGCTCTGTCGCTGGTGCTCTTGGCCTTGCTGCAGGCGTTGGCGCCATTTTCTTCCTCGATTCCGTCCCAAAGGTCAAGAACGACATCCTCTCCAAACTACCTTTCATCGGCGGCTACTTCGTGAACGAGATTCCACCCGAGGACAACCCATTCTAGACGCGCGTGTGAATTGTGGACTTCAAGCGATGATAGATGAGGTGGGCACGAATTGTAGATAAGAGCGAGATACCTGTACTCTTAAAAAGCAAAGATATCCACAAACAGGAAACTTTTCTTTTGTGCAGAGCACGATTCCCAGACCACAAATATGAAGGTATCGTGCTGGGTAGTCCCCTAGCGCTCATGCGGCCATGCACATACAAATCTTGCCAAGAGTAATGTCAAACTGAGAGGATCACAGAGTCGCGGGCGACTGTTAGCATTCGAATGTCGGATCATGCTAACAGGCCAATAGCTCGGTGCCGAGACCGATATGCCTAGAAACATCATTTCACGAATGTCTGTTGAACACCTTCCAACCCAACGCCTCAGCATCACCCCTCAACCTCCCCCTCCCCAAACTAGAACTCGACTTCCGAATATCTGTATCGCTGAACCCCAAAATCTCCCTATCCCTGGGGTCCAAGAAACTGGATCTCCTTCAGCGGCGGTACCGGTACTTGGTCTAGAACCCGGAGGTCAAGATAAGGTAGCCAAGTTGTCAACCCAGACAGACAGTGTAAACACGTTTGCAGAAACGAATTATCTCCTCAACACGGACGATGAAGTACCGGCGGATATTGCAGTGAAGACGACAGGTTGGAGAACTAGGCCGGAGAGTGTTATTTGATCCGAAATTGGCAGATGGGGTTGATGCGAGCGAGTATAGTTTTCTTTTGCATGTGAGACTGGAGACGGGTGATGAGAGGTATGCGGAACGAGTGAATACGGGGATGTGGGTTGCCTCTGGGGCGAGGAGCGGGGGAGAAAGGTGAGTTGTCCGTGATGTGAGGTTTTAGAGGTGATGCTAACTCGTCATCCTATGATGCATACAGAGTGGTCAGAGTCCGGGGGACATTTGATGTGTGTTGCTCGGAGTATTTTCGTTCATTTTGAGCGTGCTTCACGGGTGTCTCTAGTGATGGCTGAATCTACCGCTTCTTGTCCCTCTCCTTGTGGAACTGCGCAATAGCCTGCTGAGTAGACACGACTCCAATATGCTGATACTTGGACGTCCAGCCAGCTGGGTCTATGCTAACTTCGCCATCCTCGCTCGCCTCATAGCAGATCATGAACTTCCTGTATCTCGTCGCATTCGATGCTGACCATCCAGCAAACCAATCGACCATGAAGTTAGTCGCTGCTGCTGGGTCCTTCTCCCACTTGCCCTCAAAGCTTGGGAGTAGATCTGGGTTGACGGAAATGAGGTTCGAATCTGGTGATGGGTTGCCTGAGCCATCTTCTTCGTCGTCTGCAGGACATAAGGTACAGACTGCTTTGTAGAGCTCGTTGTAGCGTGCATCTGACGTCTGCAGTTCGATGCTCGTTAAAAAAGCCTTGAGTCCTGGTCTAGTAGCAATTCTGGAGAACTCGCCGCCTTCCGGCTTGCGCTTATGCGCATTATTGTAGGTGTTAATGATCTCCGTTGCCCTTTCTGGGCGATATACTAGGATGTCGTCCGTGATGAAGAGAACAGTGCCGTGTGGAAACAATCGAGTCCAGCTGCGATCAAAGGAACTCAGTTCAGCCGGAGTCGTAAGCGGATCATGCCCAATCGAGAAGAACCTTGTAGCGCTGTTGGATAGAAAAGGGTGGAGATCGGGCACTCGCCACACTGGCACACTTGCGTGAAGAAACACTGCCAGCTTTTTCTTCTTTTTGAAGTATTCCCACGCTCCAGGCGTTCCAGAATGATATACTTTGCACCCCAAATCATGGAAAAATGCCCTGTATACCTCGAGTTCGTCGCCTGGTGGGATCATCAAAAATATCGTGCTTATTTCTCCATGAAGAAAGGTCTCCCGATCGAGCATCGCAAGATCTTCTCCGATACGTGCAATGTGTTGTGGCTTTTCAGGGTCGATGTCGAGATCCGGCAGGGATGTTAAGGAGGTGAAGTCGAGCGCAGACAACTGCTGGAAGATCCGGAAGCGGAGAACGCACTCTGTTGACACAGAGGGGCTATCTTGAGCGATGAACTTCCACTCCTCGGCATTGCTTGGATAGATGAGCATGGTTGAGCTATAGCCGTCGGGTCTTGCGATCAGACCGCATGCGTGAATTTTACACAGCTCCGTGAGAGCATCAACGTGCCCAGCTACGTAAGGAGCGATGCCACCAGAAGCGTGCTGAAGCGGGCGGATCTTCTCTTCCCAAAGGAGGTGCTCGACATCGGCAGCCATGACCACGCTCTCTGAACGTAAGGTTGGTTCTTTGCCAGCGACTCTTGCCACCTCTTCTGGTTCTGATATCTCTAGCCTGACATGATCAGAGATCGGATGATTGTTTGGTGCAAATAAGAGAGATAGCATCGCTTTGACGGTCACTGTTGTCAGGCTTGGTCGGCGTTGAACAGAGTCGACGCGTATTGAGCTTGTTTTTGACATAGCATGATCATAACCTTGGTTCATGGTATCGTTCCCAACATGAGCAGGGGACATAGTGCATTCCATTGGTAAGGCCTCTGATGGGTGTGATATTTGCGTGTCGGTCGAGACCCTCGTGTGGCGCAGCCTTGGGTCGGTTGCAGGTTGTTGTGCCACCGAAACAGCGTTTGCAGCGGGTATATGTAGCGGTGCTTGTGCATGTTGTTCAACGCTCGAGAACGCTTCTGTACGTCGGACGCCCAGGGGAACTTCATTAGCATTGAAGCCATCGCTCTGCCTGGAGCCCTTCTTGTGACCTGCAGGCGGAGGAGCAACAACGCCGGTATCGTAATGCGCAAATCTGCACTCCCCGACTTGCTTACTGCAGGTATCGTGCTTCCAATAGTAGCATGTGACCGCTTTCGCAGGGAATTGGCCTTTAGATCCGCCAGGATCGTTTGGCACATTTTTGTCCTTTGCAGTCAGCTCCGTTGGACCATGACCCGGTGCCCAGGCATCTATACCTGTATCGTGGTGGGCATAACTGCACTGTTCTTCTGGCTTCCTACAGCCGCCTCTTTTCCAGAAGTAGCAAGTCTTCTGCTTATTCGGCAAATGCCTGGGGTCGATCGGCTTCTCAGCGATGTGCCAATGAGCGAATCTGCAGTTTCTTTCATCGAACACGCAGTCTCCTGCCAGCCAGTATCTGCAAGTCTCAATCTGCCATTTGCCGTCCCCAGGGCGTGCTGAAATCGACTCTGGAGGTGGCGACAGCGGCCGCGGTTGCGACGCTGGTGCCGGTTCTCGTCTGGAGTATGCATCGTGTATCGCACTTGATGTCGAAATGGCCGGTGGTACAGGTGGCGCACCGGAGGGGACAGCAGCTGCTGAAGCGCGCCTTCCAACAGCATCATTTGGCGGTGCTGTCGATGGTACTGGATCCGGAGAAAGAGGTGTCACGGTCCGCTCTCGTGCTGCAGGAGGGGGCGTCCTTCGACCATATGCGGCCTGGATATTTCCAGACGGATCGACCGGTGTTATCGTGTTTGCTTGGGGTGCTGGTCGCGAGGCCGCCTCAGCAGTGGCAAGTTTCGAGGCCACTGGTCTCCCAGTCTTCGGATCGATAATTTCAAGACGCTGAATGTCCGGCGCTCGTTCTTCTGCACGGAACTTCAAGGAGTTGTTCTGGTGTTTAAGATTTCTGAATCCGCTTTCACCGGCAGCTCGCCTCTTTCTCTGCTTTGCGTCTGCATCCCAATTCGACATTACATTCTTGCTAGAAGTCCTTTTTGCGGTTCCCAAAGACTGCGATGTGTCGACATTACTTCGTACGCTCTTCCTAGCCGTGGTTGGTGTTTTCTTCGTCTTCTCCAATGGTCTCGGAATTGGTCTCGTGGCCTGTGCGGCTGATGTCGATTTTGCCACAGGTTCTGGCCTCTTGATCGGCCGAGCTGGAATTGACGCAGACGCCGATGCTGAGCTTTTAGTTGGGGATCTCCTTTTCACGCGACTGCTTTCAGATCTGGATGCCAGCTCTTCAGCTAACGAGTCGCCTCCCGAGCTTTTGGCCTCGTCAGAACTCTCTTCGCTTGAAGATGCAGAACTCTGTCGCTTAGCACGACCCTTCTCCAATTTTCGAACGACACCTTTCCGAATGGCAGGTGAAGATGTTTTCAAGCGCTTTGTGGGTCTTTCTTGAGGTGGCGTAGATTGTCTAGAGACCTCGTCTTCCTCGTCGGTGTCTTTCTCATCGGAAGAGACTGGGATTCCCCTCTTCCGCTTCTTAGCTTTGCGACGTCTGTTCTTCTCGTCTTTTATAGCCAAGTCCTCTTCCACAGCAGCATCAAAGTCATCTACATTGAAGGGCTTTACTTTGCCTTCCCTTACTAGCTGTTTCTGTTGAGCCCATTCTTTCAAAATCTCTTCTCCTTGGATATTGTCAATGGGCTCCCATGTGGACTGAGAAAGTGGGTAGCCAGTCCATTTGATCAGATATCTCATTACACCTATCTCGTATATCAGCATGCCGGGATGTGCCGACTTCATTACTTCTGAGGCCTTACCATCATCGATGGAGCGCTCCTCGGCAAGAACTTTCTCGACCTCGTACACATCTTGCTCCTCACTAAGGGCCGTAGACGTGGTATTGATAGAGTCGGTATCTGACTCGTCGTGGAAGAGAGCCCCCATATTTTGACCTCGACGGCAGCCGCGTCGCGTTTGCCACCACGCCTGATCAGTCGAGCGCTATACGCGGGCTTCTGTGTTTGATAGCATCTCCGGATTTGACTAGCTTAAAGCAGTTTTTAGTTCTTTGTTTGCTGCGGAGGTGTTTGGAGAAAGAACTCGAATTCGACGTTGAAGCGAGGTTACACGAAAAGCGGGGGTTTGGATTCACGTGCAAGGCGGCAAGAGCATCTCTCACCACATCTTTGGGAAAGAGCTTACCGTATTATTAGAAGGAGCTTCTGAAATCACCGTGAACCTGCCTGAAACCGAGTCACTCACGTTTCATTGACTGCCAAGTGGAGAGATTATGCTTCTTGAAAAGATTATACGAACGTTCGGAGGTATCTCATATACGCTATGCACAACATAATTCGTAGAACTCGTCAGCGAGTCCAACGCGCACGCTTAACTCGCTCGGATAATCATCAAGACCATGAGCTACGCATGACAGCGGTGCTGTGGACTGCCAGCTGCCTGATCCAACTTTGCTAAAACACGAAATTATCCCGTATCACTCAAACGCCGCCTAATTATATGTACTGCCAGCTCCGGTCGCAGGCATTGGCCAGTCATCTTCCGTTATACTTGACCAGAACACCCATATCGTGACAACAGCAAGCAATGTGAACAGTGTCTCGAATAAGCCACCATTGATCTTGCCGTCTGTGCCGTTGCATATATGTACGCTGATCACGTATTGGAAGATCTGGCCGATCGCGAAAAGCAGAGCAGCTCCAACCAGGAAGTCTACTCAGAGGTTAGCGACAACTCGTGGATGGTCTAAGATGAGAGTGGCTTACACATCGGCCTGATCTCGCCCAGAACCTTCAGAACCAGAACTGTTTCAAGCACGAAGAACACGACCAGGAATACCAGAGGCACCAGTTGATACAGCGTGTACAATGCGTACGCCTGATTCGGGTCTCGCAGTGTATCGTCAAAGTAGCCCGTCCAACTGAAGCCCGTGTCGAGTGCGATGTAGCCAGTGCCAACGAATAGCGCAGCGGCAGATCCGAAAATGAGTGCCAGTGAGAGTGGAGTCCCGTCATCTATGACCTGATACCCGACTGCGCCGTTCATCAAAAGGATCCAAGTTGTAGCCACAACCGCTGCGATATGGACCGCAGAAAAACCTCTCCGTACGGCACCACCAAGTGGAAATCCTCCGACCGTGAATATTTCGCAGATCTCGATGATGATGAAGCCCATGAGGAAGAATTGCATTTCTCTTCTGCCGACAGCCGCCTTCTTCCGTTCCGATCTCCATAGCAGGAATAGTGAAGCCAGTATCGCAATGAAGCAAAGCAGTATCGAACCTAGGCATATGTTAATCCTCCGTGCCGTTTGGCTCTGTGCAATATCCTCTTACCCAAGTTTGCAAGGTGTCGATTGTCACCGCTCAAGCTGATGCCGGTGAGCTGGCATCCATCGAAGTACGGCGGCTGTCCTCCTCTTGCCCGCGACTCCAGAAACAGGTTGCATACTGGAATTGTCGCATAGCCGCTACCGCTGTCGCGACAAAAATCGTGCCACTTTCCGTAGTCACCCATTGAGCCTGCTGCTACGTGATCGCAGCTCGATCGGCGTGGAAGACCCTACAGCGCGCGATGCTGTGAGCTGTGTGGTAATAATATGTCGGAAGGCTGCGACAGAGTCGGGGCACGAGGCTGGTCGCGACGTGGGTCGTGGGTCGTGCTTGTTCTCCTCCGAGACTATTTTAATCCGTCGTATCGAGGATTGGCGATAGAATTCGCAATGCAGAACGCCGACGCATATACAGTACACGCTGCAGGCAGAAACGACCGAACGACGAGCAAAGTTGAAGTGTACTACGTCGTGGAGAAGTCGAAGGTCCTTGAAACCGGTTTGCCAAAGATCAACAGAGGATTAGCGGCTGGCGCTCGCGACAGGATGTGCCTCGTTCTAAATTTGACCCACAGCGGAAAGCCAGTTGCCAGGGCCCAGGTACGATGAGGTTATACGTAGAATATATGCTTTGTAGTATGGACGAGGAAGCATTCAAGGCCGTTTGTTCACTTAGTAACTAGACGAGAGATGGAGGAGTTGCGAGAACTCGAATCAGGAACGAATTGTGCGGCTGCCAAACCACGATACTCCAACAACAGGAGGTCTGGGTGGCAGGTACAATACATTGGGCGTAGAACATGAAACGCAACCTGCAGCCAATCGCGGCACTAGAAGCAAGGGCGGCAATCTGCATATTTTTTTAAGGGACATCGCGACGTGCCTCCAGCGCCGCGGACAGATTCTGCTACCTACTTTTCGAAGCTGCATTGTACTGTCAATGATCAATTCAAATACGGATCATTTGGCTTTGAACGCCGACATTGCGTGGATACACCGTACACGAAGAGGGGCATACCCATGGTTGAGTCTAAATACGTGCCGAGCTCGACCAAACAAATCTTGTGACAAGATCCCGGACCTTCACCTTGTGCTTCAGGCACACAGTTCCTGCAATCATGTGAGCACAGCGACAGCGTTCACCGAGGGCATCCTCGTTTCGAGTGAATGATCAATCCGTACCTTGGACGCCAGGTGTGTCGTGGATCGTGTCCGCCTTGCATGAGCAAAGAATGCCAGTGTCACTATACCTATCTGACAGGGTCGATCAATAACGCAATCTGTTCTGTGACTGTTGACAGAAGAAGCTAATCTGCAGGAGATGGCTGTCCTGACTCGGTCGGACCCTGATTGTCCCAGAGGCGAACGGAAGGCCATTCCTATCGACGGTTTGTGGGAAGTGTAAGTAGTGGCTTCATGCATATCAGAAGTCTAACGAGGGTTTGCATCACGAAATGCAGCTGGTCCGGAATATGCATGTCATCAAGCACGTGGAGCCAAAGACTTCGGCTTCAATGATGATTCCGATCGCCTCGGTGGGATGCTAATCGACGAACGACTAGACCATTGGGATGACATCGAATTGCTTGGTCGCTCATCCACCATGAGTACAGCATGTCACTGCATACAGCATGGCCAAATTCATCCACACCTTCCAACCATCGATCAGTCCGCGCCATCCTCGCTGTTCTGTCCAATGCCGACGACGCTACTGGAACAGGCCAAAGATCATCGATAGCCATGGCCGTCTTCTGCCAGATAGACAGATGGACGTTGTATGCCGCCTGCCATTCGTCTTGTGTGGATGCTCGCCACAGGCTGCGAGATGCCGGAGCTGGCAGCCCACTGAGCTCGGTTTCAAGGTAGATTGGAATACCATTGATGGAGCAGAGCAGTTTGTCGAACATGTACATTGTATACAAAGAGCGGCGCTTAGCCTCGGCCACAATCCAGCTCTCCCATTCTGGACAGAAATTCTGTAGCTCGCCTGGTGTGATTACTCCGTGAACTGATGTCGCGCATGCTAGCTGCTGGAGATTGACAACCGCCTGTCGCAAGTTGTCGTTGTTCCCTTCAGACAGGTGGAAGAACACGGCCATGCTGTATAAGAGATAAGCCTGAAACGCACCGAAGAGGGTCAGAGCATCATATGACAGATGTTCGTTATATAACTTCCGCATCTCGCGATTTATGAGATCTCTGGATAGGCCTTCATTGCTTGGTAGCTGCCGTGTTCAATATTCGTAGCATGGTAAAGCAGTCGGCAATTGGTTTGCATCCAGTCCGATTTTGCAGCTGCGATTCGTGCACGAAAGGTGGTGTGCCAGTGTGGTTGATTGCCATCGTGGTCCATGCCTTGAGCATCCGAAAGTAATAGGTATTCAAGCCAGGAGAAGGGCGTTTCTCCTGCTCGCCAGGATCACTAAGAAACGTCCTGAGCCATCGATTCTGGATGCGTGAAGAATCTGCAGTACAGACGAGAATAGACCGAGCCGAATGACTGTTTTGGAGAGGTGCATTGTGTCCATACTGTCCCGGTGTAGTGCGCCCGGCATCAGGACATATGGAACCATTTGCCTGAATTTCTCCTTCAGTAATCGGTGATAGACTGTTCGAAGCAATGGTGTCGAGTGATGTCAACAGGTCGCCAACATCGTCTTGAGGTCTAAGTGTGTCTTCATGGCGAGAAAGTTCCCTGCCTGGATAACTGCAAGTGATTTCACGGACTCGACATCGCGCACATGGCCGTCTGTTGTCGCATCGTGTCTTGGCGTTGGAGCATGCAATACAGGCTTTCTGTCGTGGTCGTGGAATATACCCTGGCTTTGATGGCATGGACTAGAGATATGTAGGGGCCATATTCAATGTGGATGGGATGGTTTGAAGTGACGGCTCTCTGCACGTGATTGACATGGCATGGCAAGGGTCGGCAGACCTTCGCCGCGCGGTGATGTATAGCTGCTGAAGATACGTGGGACTTTTTGGATTCGCCTTCGTTCTTCCCTCCTCCTCCCTCGACAGCCACCATGTATGCAACCAGCGCAACTCTGTGAACACTAGAACACAGCACTGACAATGGAGCGCAGGGCGAAAGCGCTAGTCGACAACCCGACGATTAAGTCGGCGTCGCTGCATAATCCGATACCCTTCTTCTTCCACGCCTACATCTGGCCCTTCGCCATCCTCTGGCCCATCTTCTTCAGCTTTTACTTCTCCCAAGAGAGCTACGACAAGTATATCCAGGGCCAAGAATGGACATTCGTCTTCTCCGGTACCATTTTCACGCTTCAGTCGCTAATATGGTTGATGACCTTCTGGAACGTCAACCTTCGCGCCTGGTTCACTGCGACTTCTGCAAAAAGCGTGCGCGATGCTGGTTTGATCAAGGTCATTCCTGAGGAGAACGCCGGTGCAAGTGAGATATGCACGATTGAGAAGGAGCGAGTGTCAGGCAGGGAGAGCATCAGCTTTTTGTTCCAGAAGAGACGATTTCTATACGATGAGGAGAAGGGAACTTTTGCACCGCTGTCATACGGTATCGATCAAGACCCGAAGCCCACGATCGGAACATATCAGAATTCGAAAGGTCTCGAGAAGGCCGACGAAATCGAGAGATTGCAACAGTACTATGGCAAGAACGTCTTCGATATCCCAGTCCCCACCTTCACCGAACTCTTCAAAGAGCATGCCGTTGCGCCATTTTTCGTCTTCCAGGTGTTCTGCGTGGGGCTGTGGATGCTGGACGAGTATTGGTACTACAGTTTGTTCACACTTTTTATGCTGGTCGTCTTCGAAAGCACTGTGGTCTGGCAACGGCAGCGGACTTTGACTGAGTTCCGTGGCATGAGCATCAAGCCATACGAAGTTTGGGTGTATAGGCAAAAGAAGTGGATGGAGGCCAAGAGCGACGAACTTCTTCCGGGTGATTTGGTATCTGTGAGCAGGACAAAAGAGGACAGCGGTGTGGCTTGCGATATGCTTCTCGTGGAGGGCAGCGCGATCGTCAACGAAGCCATGCTCTCTGGCGAGAGTACACCAGTACTGAAGGATTCGATTCAGCTTCGGCCTTCAGATGCCAGATTGGAACCTGAGGGACTGGACAAGAATGCCTTCCTCTGGGGTGGCACCAAGGTTCTGCAAGTTCAACACGGCACCGCTTCTTCAGATGCAGCAGAAACCGTACCTCAGGTCGTTTCTGGAATACCTCCCGCTCCAGACAAGGGTGCTTTGGCCATTGTAATCAAGACTGGCTTCGAAACCAACCAGGGCGCGCTCGTCCGAACCATGATTTACTCCACCGAGCGTGTCAGTGCCAACAACGTCGAGGCTCTTCTCTTCATCCTGTTCTTGACCGTCTTTGCCATTGTCGCATCTTGGTACGTTTGGGAAGAAGGTGTCAAGCAAGATCGCAAGAGATCAAAGCTTCTCCTGGATTGTGTACTCATCATCACATCTGTCGTGCCTCCAGAGCTGCCTATGGAGCTGAGTCTGGCTGTCAACACAAGCTTGGCAGCATTGAGCAAGTACGCCATCTTCTGCACTGAGCCATTCCGGATACCTTTCGCTGGGCGCGTTGACGTGGCGTGTTTCGACAAGACAGGCACTCTCACAGGCGAGGACTTGGTTGTCGAGGGTATTGCCGGCCTGTTTCTTGGAGAGAAAGAGGCTGGGGTCAAGACAGAACCAGATGGTGCGCACAGTCAGCTCACGAAGATTACTGATACGGCTTTGGAGACGACTCTGACTCTGGCTACTGCCCATGCGCTCGTGAAGCTCGAAGAGGGCGATGTAGTAGGTGAGCCTATGGAAAAAGCCACGCTTCAGTCTCTTGGATGGACTCTTGGCAAGAACGATACTCTCGCTGCAAAGGTTGGCACCCACAAGAGAGGTGCTTCTGCATCCGACATTGTTCAGATCCGTCGTCGTTTCCAGTTCTCGTCTGCTTTGAAGAGACAGAGCACCGTCGCTACCGCTGTCACGACCGATCGTCAGACTGGCCAGAAGAAGAAAGGCACGTTCGTTGGTGTCAAGGGCGCGCCAGAAACAATCCGTAAAATGCTTGTTGACGTGCCGCCCAAGTACGAAGAGACTTTCAAGTACTTCAGCAGGAACGGCGCCCGTGTACTTGCTCTTGGCTACAAGTGGATTTCTACGACTGATGAGATTCCGCAGAAGAGAGTGAACGATCTGAAGCGAGAAGAGGTAGAAAGCAAATTGCACTTCTCAGGCTTTCTGGTGCTCCAGTGCCCACTCAAGGACGATGCAATCAAGGCTGTGCGCATGCTCAACGAGAGTAGCCATCGCGTGGTCATGATCACTGGAGATAATCCTCTGACCGCTGTACACGTTGCCCGTCAAGTGGAAATCGTTGATCGCGACGTCTTGATCCTCGACGCTCCTGAGAACGACGACAGTGCAGAGAAGCTCGTGTGGAGAAGCGTTGATGACAAAGTTAACATTCCGGTTGACACGAGCAAGCCTCTCGACCCGGAGATCATCAAGAACAAGGACCTTTGTGTTACCGGCTATGGCTTGTCCAAGTTCAAGGACTCTGCAGCGCTGCCTTCACTGCTTCGCTATACATGGGTGTATGCTCGTGTCTCGCCAAAGCAGAAAGAAGAGATTCTTCTGGGACTCAAGGACCAAGGCTATACTACGCTCATGGCAGGAGACGGCACGAATGATGTCGGTGCTCTCAAGCAAGCTCACGTTGGAGTTGCTCTTCTGAACGGTAGCAAGGAAGACATGGACAAGATAGCCAAGAATTTCCGCGAGACCAAGATGAAGGAGCTATATGAGAAGCAAAAGGCCATGATGAACCGCTTCAACCAGCCTGACCCACCTGTGCCCCCAGCCATTGCTCATCTCTACCCTCCCGGACCCAAGAATCCTCACTATGAGAAGGCAATGGAACGTGAGATTTCTGCAAAGGCCCAGCTTGAGGCTCAAAGGATAGCAGCTGAGGACGGTTCTGCCAACGGCGATGTCGGCAAGTACACTCCACCGCCACAAGCTGTGCAAGAGATTGCACAGTCAAACGGACCAAAGTCACCGCAAGAGCAAAAGAAGGAGCGCGCTCAAAATGCTGCCAGCCAGATGGCGGAGAAGTTATCCATGTCGATGCTTGAGGATGAGTTGAACGCGGACGAACCACCTACCATCAAGCTTGGTGATGCATCCGTTGCCGCGCCGTTCACAAGCAAGCTCGCCAATGTCGTTGCTATCCCCAATATCATCCGACAAGGCCGCTGCACACTCGTGGCGACCATTCAGATGTACAAGATTTTGGCCCTCAACTGTTTGATCAGTGCCTACAGCTTGTCCGTGCTCTACCTTGACGGGATCAAGTTTGGAGATGGTCAAGTCACGATCAGTGGTATGCTCATGAGTGTGTGCTTCTTGAGCATTTCACGCGCCAAGTCCGTCGAGCAGCTTTCAAAGGAGCGACCGCAGAGCAACATTTGGAACTGGTACATCATTCCATCGGTGCTTGCGCAATTTGCGGTACACATAGTGACGCTGGTCTACATCTCAAATGTCGTGCACCGGTTCGAACCGAAGAAAGATCGCAGCCAGGTCGACCTCGAGGGCGATTTCGAACCATCCCTTCTCAACTCTGCTATCTACCTCCTTCAGCTCATCCAGCAGATCTCCACATTCGCCATCAACTACCAAGGCCGACCATTCCGAGAGTCGATCAAGGAAAACAAGGGCATGTACTGGGGTATCGTGCTCGTTTCTGCCGTCGCATTCTCCTGCGCTACAGAGTTCGTGCCCGAGATCAACGAGAAACTGAAGCTCACACCTTTCAGCCTGGAGTTCAAGGTCCAAATGGTGTCTGTCATGATCCTGGACTACGTCGGATGCTGGACTGTGGAGAAGATCCTCAAAGCATTATTTAGCGATATCAAGGCCAAAGACATCGCCGTGCGAAGACCAGATCAGCTCGAGCGGGAGGAGAAGCGACGACAGGCCGAGAAAGAGGCAGAGGATAGAAAGAAGGAGATTGAAGCCGGAAAGGCATAAGTCTCTCTATTAGATCACTTGCATCAGACAGCTGTATAGAACTCTGCGCCTACGTGCGCCAGCCACGTATTTTGAGCCGTGCTTCACCATCATTCAGCTCAATCTTCCCACTCTTGCCCTCATGACCCTCCACACAAGCTTCCTCCGGCAATACCAAAACCCCAGACGTCCCATTCTTCGGTCCAGAAACCTGCACAACCGCACTATCCTCCCCATCTATCTCCCAGCTCGCATATATCTTCCCATAAGGCGTCACAACACTCCCATTCACCTCCCTCAATCCCAACGCTCCCAACATCGGCTCAAGCTTCCAAGTCTTGTATCCAGGACTCGTAGCCTGCACGCCAAGAAGATACTCCGGTAACACATACGTGGGCGCAGCGCCCCAGGGATGCGCCAGAGAAGTAAAAAGATCAATACCTGGCGATCCGTCCGGGAAGAGATATTCCCAACTAGCTCCGGAGTAGTATTCGGGCTGGGTGACCATTTTGGACCAGAAGTCGTCGAGGAAAGATTTCGTGATGTTGTTGGGTGAGGATTGGGTTTTGAAGAGTGCTTCGAGGGTGAAGCCGGCGATGTTGGGAGATAGTTGGGTCGTTGGGGAGGTTGGGTCGGAGGAGGAGGATTTGTAGCCGCAGCCTAGTTGGAGGGAGGAGAGGTGGGAGAGGGATGATGAGGCTTGGGTGTTGTTGGCTGCGCCTGAGAGGATGGACCAGGCGATTCCGGCTTGGGAGAAGTTGGAGGGGGATGTGAGGGAGAGGGAGTAGAGGCCTAGATGTGGGTTCCAGAGGTGGGAGTTGAGGGCTGAGGTCAGGTTCTGTGAGGTTTGGGATAGGAGAGAGGCGGTTGAGGTGTCGTTGTAAGCTTCGGCGAGGGGGATGAGCGATTTGTATGCATAGGCTGCGAGACCTGTTATCGCGCTTCCGTTGACTGGTCCGAGGAAGTAGAAGGCATTTTCGCCGGCCATGAGACCGGAATATGGATCTATGTATTCGGTTCGAGCTTGGAAGAGGTCTTTGATGCCGGACCAGTGCTTTTGGAGACCTTGAGTGTCGCCTGTGCTCCAGAAGTAGTGGCCTATTGCTGCGAGGAAGAGGTCTTGGTAGTCGATGAGACCAGCGTAGTTGGAGATGAATGCATTTGAGTATTCTGGTCGTGAACCCATGTTGGCACTTATTGGCAGGAAGCCCTTGTAGGGAGGCTCTTGACGCTGAAAGCTCATGACGAAATCGATGCTGCCTAGGACGTAATCCCATCTTGCAGTCGATGAGCCAAGGACACGAGTTGTGTGGTAGAAGTCGCCAGCCCAGACGAGGCGGTCTCGCTTGGCGCCATCGAGACATACTGAAGAGTCCAGCGGTGCCACGTTGTACTCTGCGAGGACAGATTCATCAGTCATCGGGTTGTTGTAGATGATGGTTCCGTTTTTGGCAGTGACGACCACATCTTTGAAGTATGCAGCTTGTCCATTCCATGGCCCAAACCCCCAAGTGCCATCAGTAACTCCAGTGGTGGTAATGAAAGACGAGCTCCCAGCGCTCAGTGCCTTCGCTTCAAAATTCGACACAAAGGCCACATGTGTGCCGTCAATCGCAATTGAAAAGCCATCGGAGGTGATGGTCGTGCTGATGTTATACCATGTATCTTCGTCGATTGTGGTATTGATCGCAAAGTACTGGTTCCATCCTGTCTCGAGCGTAGACTGATTTACGATCGAGAATCCGTAATTGTAGACCAATGTATTAGGCGGGAGTAGCGTGCGATTCGTATTAATCAGAGTACTTTCGTCTGGGTAATTAGATGTGAGATAGAATAGCGAGCCGCGTGGCGTAACACTGCTGGCTACTCGCCACCCTGTGCCACCTTTGGCAATCTTGGTCGAGAACGATAGCGTGTAATTCCCATAATTAGTGCCTTTGCTCGACTGTGCCGTTTGCTGACCAAGCACGTAAGCACCATCAGATGTGATTTGCCAAGTTGAAGGCGCATTCCCGACATCGATGCAAGCAGCCTGGACGACTCTTGCTCCGAGGTCCCATATCTTGTTGTAGGTTGAGTCCGAGGTTACTAGCTGGCCAGCCACATTGGTAGAAGGAATGTTTTCAGAGGTCAACTTGAGCCCAAGTGTTCGGAAGGTAATTGTGGTGTTCGTCAAGAGCTCGACTGTCTGCCACTTCTGGCCTCCTTGAACCAACGACCATTCGAATCGACCAGGCTTGGTAAGATTGAATGTTTCGGTACGAAATGAGCTTGATAGGCCATTACTGAATGTCCACGGACCGTCGCCATACGGATTGTTGAATGCTGTAAAGTCCTCGGCATACTTCACCTCGATTTGCGTGGGTGCTGAGATCTCTTCGACATCGAAGAATGGAAAGCCAGCCACCTCTAAGCCGTAGCTGATTGTCAAGATGGGGGAAGAGGAGTCGAGCGTTATTGGCTGTTGGTCATATTGCAAAGGAGTGTCAAGGCTATAGGCGTCGGCTAGGCTGTAGGAGGTTGGGAGCACATCGCCATAATCGACAAACCTAAGGTCATTGTCAGCATGCGGCAGCGGCGAGCGTAAAGTTGGGATGCATTACGCGGCAGCAAAAGTAGGTAGTAGCAGCCCGATGATTGTCATAGCCATATTCGACAATGTTCTGTGGCATCAATTTGGCCTGCATCCATTGTCATACCATATATAGTCCCAATCCCGGGCACCAGCCAAGCTACATCAGCAACATATGCAAGGTACTGCACGTGTCCGGCGGTCTGAAGTTGAGTAGCACGACTGCACTCCGCAGACTAGCGCATGGTGCGCCGCCAAATTGTGTAGGGGTGTTGGACAATTCGGCCTAAGATGTCCCGAGCCCTGGAATAGAATAAGTGCGGCAGACATACAATGTGACATTGATCCTCCAACATCTGACGTACGAATCGGCAACTCGACCTCTATCTAGCGACATAAATCTCGCTATTTAAAGACTAGAGACTCTAGAGCAGAAAGAATCTTCTTGGCGCTCTCATATGCCAAGATCCGCTCATGGTACATCTTTCCAGTACTCGTCATCCCAATGCTCTGCAGCGAGCTTGAGACATGTCCTGTTGAAACAACCTCGCTGATGGACCGAGCTCGCATCAAAGTCGATCTTTAGCCTCTGCTCATAAGTTGGTGCATCGCCTCCACCAAATACTGCATTACTCATTTCTGGATTCCGCCAATTCGCTCTCTGCCAATCGATATTCTCCTGTCCGCACGAATGTCGCAATCTTGGCCAGCTCTGACCTCGTGGAAGAGCTACCTGCTTCTCGCTCTCGGCCAGCATGCACCAGCAGGCGGCGTTGATGAGTACAGCCTCAAGCGAGCCGAAATCCTTGAAACGGTGTTTCAACAGGGCTGTAATCCGATGAAGACCACGATGTTCCATTTCTGAGGCGAACGTGAACTCTCGGTCATCAGTCGGCCGCCGGATGTCGAGGTAGAACTTGACAGCAGGTTCAGATGTGCTCTTTGAACAGGCTGGCAGCTCGGCATCGCGAATCGCATGAGCCCACTCGGTGTAAAGTGTGTGAATTGTCTCTCGGCTGCAGGATTCCGCTTCTTCAAGGCCTCGATAGTTTTGATGCACGGATTGAACGACTTCCCAATCCTCATCTGATATCAATGCTCGATAGAGCCGGATTGTGATGTTGAGTGTTGAGTCTTCGCAGCATTGTGCTGAAAGAGCTGAGAGTTTGTCCTTGAGCTCGGCTGGGCTGCTCGCATCGATGTCGTAGCTTGTCATGATTCTAGTTTCTCGTTGTAGAGCTGTGTGTTAGTGAGTGAAGGAAGCAATATTGATGATCGCATTGTTGCTGCCTATGGAGCTTGTAGGTAATGTCATGTGCCGGACTCAATTGGAGCTAGCGGCAGAGACGGCATGAATCGATCCTTCGACGGTGACATTGCGAGGTCGTCAGCTCACGATTTGCGTAGTTATCGTGCTTTCTCAAGACCGCATTCGATCTTCGGTCTCATTGAAAAAGCAGAGGTCAGACTGCATCAACAGGGGCTGTGATTGGTGGGCAAAACCAACTTCGTCTGAACTGCTTGGCCGCAACAACCGCCCTGAGATACAGTAATGAATATACTATATAGTGTCTGGACATCAATGTCGAAAGATGCGGCGGACTAGAGCAGGTCTGTGATCTCAACCCTCCTTCTCTTGGTCATACACTTGTACAACCCGAAATACCTTTGAACCCAACTGCCACCATGGCACAAGTTCCTCCCAAGAAAGACTCAAAAATCGTAATAGTCGGTGCGGGCGTATTCGGTCTCAGCACAACACTACATCTCCTCAAACGAGGCTATACAAACATCCACATCTTCGACCGCCAACCATTCGACATCAACCAATATGACGAAACGCAGGGAGCAGACGGAGCATCCTGTGATCTCAACAAGATCATCCGAGCCTCATACGGCGACGAACAACTCTATCAAAACCTCGCATTCAAAGCCATGCCCGAATGGGAGCGTTGGAACAAAGAACTAGCAGCAACCCCCAAATCCCAACTCCCAAAATCCCTCGACCCCAAAATCCCCCTATGGCATAATTCAGGCTTCCTCCGCCTCAGCAAAACCGGCCTCGAAGCAAAAGAAATCCAAACGCAACAAAACTTCCCCCCTTCCATCAAACACACCCAATACCGAATCTCCGACCCCACCCATCGCACCAAAGCCCTCAAAACCGGCATCCCACCCTCAAAACTCGACCCTTTCAACCGTCTCCCGCGCAATCTCCCCGTCGACGGCATCCTCGACACAACCGCCGGCTACGTCCTCGCTTCCCGCGCCTGCGCTTGGGCACTCCACCGAATCCAAAAATCCGGGCACGTCACCACAAACTTCGGCCCCGACCACGCCCTCCAATCCCTCCTAAAAACCCAAACCCGCATCACCGGCCTCATCACCACGGGCCTCGAACGACACACCGCAGATTTCGTCGTCGTCGCTGCTGGCGGCTGGACGCCTTCGCTCATCCCGTCAACCCAAAAAATCCTCGAAACTACAGCCGGATCAGTCCTTTCGATAAAAATCCCGCGAGAAAGAAAAGATCTCTGGGAGAGGTTTGATGCTCAGAGGTTTCCGGTTTGGAGTTGGGGGATGGGATCTTACCAGCACCATCACCATAATGACGAGAATGAGAATGAGAATATAGCAGGTCTCTACGGCCTCCCCCTAACACCCGAAGGAATCCTAAAACTCGCCTTCCGCGGCGCGAAATGGACATCTTACAATACCCAACAACAAAGCATCTCATCAGCAGGGAAAAAATCATTCTCATTCTCATACCCCCAGACAAAAAACAACAACAACAAAATCCCCCTCGAAGCAATGCGCGTCCTCCGAACCTTTGTCCGCGAAAACCTGCCGGAACTCTTGGATTTCGATGTCGAAAGTCTGAGATTGTGTTGGTATACGGATAGTGTGGATAATAGCTTCTTGATAGATTATGTTCCGGGGACGGAAGGGCTTGTGGTGGCGAGTGGGGGGAGTGGACATGGGTTTAAATTCTTGCCGGTTCTGGGGGAGCATGTTGTTGATGTGATTGAGGGGAAAGAGAGCGAATATACGAGGTTGTTCAAGTGGAAAGATGTACCGCAAGGAAAGAGAAATGGGCTGGAAGAAGGACCGCAAGGGTGGAGGACTTTGGATAAGCAGAGGATGGTTGGGAATGTGGAGTGGAGGGAGGGGTTTGATGGTGTAAAGAGTAGGATGTGATGTTGAGACATGACTGTGTTTTGAGTCTCTTGTCTATCCTACACTACGCTACAATGCTGTCATGCTTTCTGAGCAGAATGATCGCGCATCATGGCTCCGCCAGACATTTTCGTACATTTTCGCTGTTCGCTCTGGTTGAACGATAGACATCGTGAGTGCTTCCAACGAGAGACGTCTTCAGCTTGCAGAGCAAGCCTATCTCTTACCACCACGCTTCTTGGCTGCGACAACTCTGAACATGCCATTGGCTTCTTCCTTGGGCTGCTCCTTGGAAGGACCTTTCTTGGCGACCTCGCTCCATCCACCAGCACCGGAACCTACATTGGCCGGGCTTGATGTCTTTGGAACACTGTTGTCGACAAGACCTTTGTCGGCGAGACGCTTGCGGCGAATCCACTCCTCGGCGAAGTGGCGGGTGTCAATGGTCTCGGAGGATTGGTGAACAGCGTCAACGAGCAGGTCCATCTCGAGAGGGTACTGGAGTAGTTCGGCAACAAAAGCCTCAGCTGTTTTCAGTGTTAGCAAAGATACACGTCGAGGTGCAATACCGTTTGACTTACCATTGAAGCTCTTCTTGAGATCAGGTCGAAGCTCGTTGACGGCCCACTTCTTGAACTCCTCTTGCGCGTTCACGGCGCCAGGAGTACCCAAAGTGGTGCTGCGAGATGGCATCTTGCGCGCGGTTGGAGCTGCAACGATAGGCACAACTCCCGAGCTTGCTGCGCGACTGGCGGATGGCGCTGGCGCTGACGCTGGGGTCTTGGTCTTGCCACTCGCGCCAACAGTAGTCCATGTGCCGCTACCGACGCTGGCTTGGACTGGTGTAGCAGACACTTTACCTGCGAGATTGGCATAGCTCTTGCCGCCTGCCGGACTAGACACAACGTTCATAGCATTGGCCTGAGCCTGCAACGCGGCAGCAGCAGCAGCTTGCTTTCGCTTTCGAGCCTCTTCCTCCTTTTGGATCTGCGCCAACGTCTTCGACGATGTTGTACCAGTCGGCTTTGGTGCGGTCTTTGCCCAGGCAGCTGGTCCAGAGCCCGTGGGAGTAGCTGGCGATGGCGCGCCCCAGGTTGCGGACGCAGGGATACCTGGCTGGATTGGCACAGCTTGTGCTTGCGCTTCCAGTTCTCGCTCGGCCTGAAGTTGAGCACGCTTGGCCGCAAGTGCGATTTTCTCCTGCTCAGCAGCCTTCTTGGCCTCAGCCTCCTGGATCTCCTTCAGTGAAGGGCCTCTGGGAGCTTCGGCTGGTTCCTTGGCCCAGGGAGCTATCGTGGCACTTGGAGTATCTAGCGATGGAGTTTGTGATGCATCGCGAGCATCGGTCTGCAGCTGATCCGCAACAGATGCCCTACCAGTGCGCTGTGCGGAAGGAGCTGGCAGTGGCGATTGAGATTGTGCTGGAGGTGGGAATGGCAGAGGAAAGCCGGGTTGCTGCGGAGCTGGAGACTGCTTCGCGGAAGCAGCTTTCTGAACCTGCTCAGTAAGGGACAGCGGTTCTTGTGGATGTGACTGCTCTGCATGTGCGGATGTCACGGGAGAGCCAATGCTGCTTTCTGTCGCGGATACATCGCGTTGCGCGGACTTCTCCTGGATCTGGTTTTGCGCCTGCTGCAGCGCTTCGTTTTGCAGCTGTTGAAAGTGCTGAAGTCGCTCCGCCGACACCTGAGCTTCTTGCTGATCATTCGATTCTTGTCGTGCATCATGCTCGGCTTGCTCTTGTTGCAAGCGGCTGCGGTCGTGCAGCATCTGCTGGATCTTGCCTTCATGGGCATCTGGCTGGGGCTGCTGTTGGCCCTGTTGGCCGAGGAATGGCTGGCCTGGTGCGCCGAATTGACCTGTCTGCTGGCGAGTGCCTAGATCCATACGATCCATCATGCTTGGGATCTCTTCCTCGCGGATGTGGCCGAGTGATGGGGCACCGACTGCTCCCAAAGCGCTTCCCTGTGGCTGACGAAAAGAGTTGTCGAAGAAACCTTGCGGCTGTTGACCCTGACCAGCTGAGGCCGGGCCCTGAATGGGACTGGGCTGGTAGCCGGCAGCAGGGCTTGTGATGCTACCAAAACTTGGCTGAGACTGGAGACTGTGAGCGCTGCTGTGGTGGTGCAGCTGCCCGCCAGGACCCATGCCAGGGTGCCCTCCGCTCTGCATCTGCATTCGCTGCGCGATCTGAGCTTGTGCGAGATGTTCTTTCTGGCGAGCCATCAGATACTGCTCCTCTTGCTTCCTACGCTCGAGGGCATTCTGCTGGTCCGCAGTGAGAGTTGTCCCGAAGCTTGGGAAGCTGGATGCGAAAGGCGGTTGTGCAGAGCCGGAAGACAACCCAGGCCATGCACCTGGGCCACTGGGAGCAGTCTGTCCATGCGGAATGCCAATCTGCGGGACAAGGAATGGCTCACGAGAGTTGCCAATCCTCCTGATCAGCTGAGCGAGAGGCTCATAATCGAGATCTTCGTACTTCTTGACCAGAAGCTCTGGAGAAAAGAATCCTGCCTTGTACCAGTCATGCATCTCCAGGCCCGACCATGGACCTTGAGTCTGGCCTTGCGGGTCCTTGTAGATCCATCGCATACGATCTGGCATGACCATTGTCTTCTGCTGTGGCGCAGGAGGGAGATTTGAAGCAGAACTGCCGGGTGGCTGATTTTGGCCGGCAGTTTGAGGCTGCTCCTGTTGACGCGGGTGCTCGTTTGGATCATGTTGGCCCTTTGATGCGAGATCGTTGAAGCCTTGGTTTGCGAAAGGACTTTCTGTCGAACGGCCGAACTCGCCGAGTCCACCGAAAGGTTGCGCAGCTCTTTCGTTGCTTCCGTCTCGGTTCTGAGGCTGCATCTGCTCTTGCATTTGAGGCGGAAACATGCTAGCCATTCTGCTGCCACCAAATGATCCACCCGGTGCGCTCATCAGTCCCGCACCACCAAGTCCCGCCAGCCCTGGTGATTGCAGATCCGACATTTGATTGGAAAAGATGCCTCCCCCAAAGGCGTTAGAGAGTCCAGCAGTTTGTCTGCTCGGCGTACCAAGACCGCCTTGCGACACAGGCCAGCCCGCCGATCCTGGCATGTTTGGAATGCTACCAAGACCACTGAGTCCTCCGAGACCAGAGAAAGCGCGATGAGGTCCAACGCTAGAGGTTTGGCTGCGATCGCTGGCTGGACCTTGAGCGTGAGCACGACCAAGATTGGGCAGTGCACTAATTCCTCCCAGACCTCCAAGCTGCTGAGCTGGATCTACGTTGAAGTGCCCAAGTCCAGGCAAGTGACTGTTCTGCAAGTCATTGCCCTCACTTCCAGTGTCTTCGGTCGAGCGATCGATGCCATGTTGTTCTGGTGATTGGTATGGATTGGTGTTTGTCGGACTCATGGGATCATTGGCTCCCTCTGGCTGCAGACCCATACGCTGATGCGCAGGAGTCTGGTGAAATGCTTCCCGAGCAGGATGAAATCCTTGTCCGAATGCGTGGGTGTTGTCGGAGGTCATGCCAAAGGCGCCGAATCCGAAATCTTCCTGTGCGCCTTGGCGACTGGGGGTTCCGTAGCCGCGATAGCCCTGTCGTTGATTTGGAGGGCTGATATCCGCATCAGCGGCAAGTGCAGCACTTCCAGTGGGCAAGTCCTCTTCAGTTTCGTCCAAATGCTCGTTGGCTGGATCCATACGATCCCCAGGGCGCCACGACTCATTCTCATTGACTCTCGCCAGATTTGACATGCTAGTCTTCTTTTCGACAGTCCTCGCGCCGCCTTCGTCCCCATCTTTATGCAAGACGTTTTTGAATCTGCTCTCAGACCTTCCACTGCCAAGTCCGGGCCTCTTGTCAGTGGGCGTTCCAGGCTGGCCGATGTTGCTTCCCAGACCGAAGTTGCCGAACGACCCCATAGGCGACAAGCCCGCGCTTTGCGGGCCAGATGTCCACGGTGAAGGCGGCGCAGGGAATTGAGCAGAAAGAGGGCCGGTCGGGTGGCGCTTCAGAGTCCCAAAAGGTGTGCCTGACGCACCTTTATCGTCGCCATCTTTGTCTTCAGACTTGTTCAGATCGGTGCGTCTGCGAAGGAGCGAGGGTGGGGGCGAAGCAGCACGTCCATCGTCACGGTTGAAGCCAGCGGGAGAAGAGAGATTGTTCTGGGGAAATGGATATGAATCACTAGTGTCCCGACGTCGTCCGCCACCACGAGACACATTTGGCGAGAGAGGTCCGAAAGCTCCAGGAGCCGTGGCACTGTTGGAGATGCTGATCTTTCGTCCAGGCATGCCGTTGGATTGGTTCTCCTTACTTGCGGGCTTCATGGGTGTGTTGACGGAAGTGGTAAAGTACTTGAGAGGGCGTGTCAGTGAAATGCACTGGTAGTGAGGCGTAAAATCTTGCGTGTTCCACACTTACCTCTCTTTCTTCGTCATCCATTTCTTGCAGTCCCAGGGGCTCGTGAGAAGCGTCTCTGCCCCAGCAAACATCCGGGCCAGGCTGAACGTCTCGATTGTGTTCGTTTCGGCCCCAGCCCGGCGAAGCTCCATTTGCCATGTCTGGATTGAAGCCACCCACAAACAGCTCTGACAGGCCGTCCGATAGGCCTCCGTCTAAGGTCTGCTGGACTCTGAAGGATTCGAAGAGCTGATCTTTGTTATATCGCGTGTCGGGAAGGGTGCCGTTGCGGTGTGGCGGAACATAGCGGGGGGCGGGGGCAGGAGCATCGTGTTGCTGGGCTGTGGAGGGAGTGTTGGTTGCGCCAGACGGTCTACGGAATGTCTGCGTGGCGCCGTTCATTCGACGTGACCTTTTTCACACCCATACATTAGCCTGGGCTCCACTGTGAAATGTATATGGGGCTTCACGGCGCATATTCCAGGCTTGTAGGACTTTTGCGCCTCTGCAAGGCCTCGTGCGGCATGGCCTCCATCTCGGACACAACTCACCAGTCGTTTGCCGCATCACGTGTAGGACCTTGCGAAGTGGTGTTGCTGTTGCCGGCGGCTGCCGAGGCGAATGTAGAGGGGGCCATTGGAGGTGGTGGAGGCGGTGTCGGAGCAAGAAGAGGGATGTGGTGTGAAAATGGTCGATGCGCTAATGGTCGGTATGGGTGCGGGAGGCGCGAGATGGAGAAATGGAGAAATGCGATGCGACGGTGTGTCGGTGTGGCTGGCGGTGAATTGGTTGATGGTTTTGCAGTGCTCGCGTGCTTCGCAGAGAAGTTGAGTGGTGTCGAAAAGGAAGGGCCGTGGAAAAGGAAGCTCGGACCTCTCGTTTTCGCTGGCCGTATGTAGCATAGCATACATAGCATAGCATAGCATAGCATCGCATAGCATCGCATAGCATAGCATAGCATAGCATAGTTCTAAGAGAGCATGTACAATCTCCTGCCTACCATCATATCATACTATTCTCCTTACCATAGTGTTGCTATGCGTGCCTACTACATAGTAGAATATCTCGAAATACGCTTGGCATTGCGAGCGACGCGTGCTGCCTGCCGAGACAGTTCTATCCTTAAACCCTTTAACTACATGTTCATCTGTACTCCTATCTTCTGCTCATCAGAATCTATGGCTCGCGGAAACGGCAACATGGCCGAACAAGTGTTGCGTGGACAGCTTTGTTTGCTACTGAACTTCTCCGTCTCGGTGCAACGCAAGCTGTCACGCTCAATACTTCTGTATGGACCGATGCACGCTTGACAAGAGCACCGCGTCAGCACCAACCTCACACCGCCATCACACAACATCCATCTAGAGCCACCCGCCCATACGTGCCTCGTGCATTTAAAACTTCGGCCATGGCCCGCCTTCATCCTGACTTCACCTTCACTCCCGATGTTTGGGCGCCTCGCTCGCTGATTCCGTGCTACATACTGACCTCATCCACTTCATGCTGCCGCGGTGACGACATTGAAGTGCGAGCATATATTTTATGATTGCTCTTTGTCTTCCAGCAAGCCACGCACAACAGCCATCACCATGAATCCCTTCATGCAAGACTCCATCATGTCTAGCACAGGCATGCCCACCCTGGGCCGGAGAGCCAAAGGCTTCGGTATTTACTTTTCAACCTCAAGACCTGCACCGACTTCCTCCCAGCACACATCTGACTCTAAAGCAGGAGCCTCACCGTTTGGACCAGGCGGAGCAGTTCCAGTGCATCACATGAACTTCCTCATGGGCGGCCTAGGCCGACACGGCATGCAGAACAGCCCCTTCAGTGCTGGAAGCTACCCTCACCCCCAAGCCCCATTTCCCCTCGGATACACAGCCGCGCCCATGATGCCCATGTCAATGGGCCCGCACATGATGGGAGGCAGTGCACTGGACAGCTTCATAACCTCCTACCCATCAACTCCATTCAGCGGCCCAATATGCGGTGGCGGCATGTCCAGCTATCCATCATGGCCAATGGGCGGCTTCGGCGGTTCTCCCACTCTCATGGATGGACTCGACGACCTGGACGACAACGGCGTGTGGGATGGAGACGACGACGTAGAAGACTTATCCGGACCCTTCGATCTCTTCTACCGCGCGAATCGCAGAGCGAAACGAAGAAATAACAGTGAGTCCTCCTCCCTCCCTTCACGATCAATCGCCCACTCCTTTGCTGAGTGTCCATGCCTCTCCATCAGGCTGCTTCCTAAACTTCCATTGCGGCCTCGCTTGGAGACGTCGCGATGATAGCTGGAGACCCACTTGGGGTTGGCGCTAACAGTTCCTTGCGCAGGCTGCGGCATGTTTAGCATGATGCCGATGCACATGGGCATGGGCATGCTTCCTATAGGGTGCATGTAGTGGTGGGAAATTTCTAGGCGTTCTGGCGGCGAAAGAGACGAAAGTCGAGACTGCATCTGTATATTCCCTCAAAAGCAGCATCGACGCTCGTCGTCATCGTTCTGAGCATTACCTACTTTCGGCGGCAATCCAAAGCAATTTTCCCGTCACTGGCTTTTGGGGACGTCGGCTGTCATTAAGGTATTGTAGATGTAAGATTAATTGTTAGATAGTCTTGAGACGACAGTATGCATACCACATCGCAACAGCGTCATGACATCCGAGCACAATCACAGCTTATAATAAGATATCAGAGAAGGAGAAAAGAACATCCACATATCAACACGAGAATAAAAAAATAAATCTGGAATTCTAACACGCCCCATCCCTCACCTTAAACTCCACCCACGGCCCTTCATTCCGACTCATAAACCAATCCCGTAACTGATACTCATACTCCAGCCTCTTCCCACTCCTAACCTCCTCCCTTATCCCCTCACTCACGCACTGCTCCGGACTCAACCGCATCTCAAACTCCCACAGAAACCTCGCAATCGAAATCATCAATTCCATATACACGAGCGGCTTCCCGAGACAAGCTCTATGCCCGATAGAAAAAGGGTTAAAGACGGCCATCAAAGCCTCCTTGCTTTGCGGATGCGGATGCGGCGCGGCGTTCTCATCCTCTGTCGCCAGCCATCTCGATGGGTCGAAGAGGAAAGGCGAGACGATGTAGTCTTGATGATGATGGATGGCGTAGATGGGGACTCCGACGTCGGTTCCGGCTGGGAGGGAGAGGTTGAGGGATGGGAGTTCTAGACCGCCGGGCAGGACTTGGCGAGGTAGGAGGCCGCCGACTGCTGGGGTCATGCGCATGGTTTCGTCGATGACTGCGCGGAGGTAGGTGCAGGATTGCATTTGGGGGCCCATGCGGATTTCTGAGCGGCATGTGAAGGTTGTGAGGATTTCGTGTTGGAGTTTTTGGAGGGTGTGGGGGTTGTGGAGGAGGTAGTAGAGGGTTGCTGCTAATGTACTAGAGATGGATAAGTGCTCGGTATGCTTAGCGAGAGTACAGTTGAAGTGACTTACGTAGAAGTGGTGTCGGATCCGGCTACGATTAAGGTGTTGCCTTCCATCCATAGTTCTGGCATTGGCATGCCTTCGCCTGTTTCGGGATCCTTGGCGGTCATTAGGAAGGAGAAGATGTCTCTGCGTCCGGTGTCGCCTGAGGGAGAGCCAGCCTGACCGAATCCTTGTTCCTTGGTTCGCTCCATCACTTGTTTCTTGCCAAAGGCGAGATACTGGCAGCGGTCGAGGAAGAGGCCGCGGAGGAGTGGTAGCCATTTCTCCAGACCAGTATATAGCAACGCTGGCATGGCAGCCACGACATAATTCCTTCTTGCAGCTCGTCCAAGCAAGAGTATGCCTCGCCTGTTCTCTGGCTTTTCTCCAAGCGTGCCGAAAGATCGCCCAAACACTAGCTCGCCCATAATATCAAACACCAGCCAATTGCACCATGCTGCCATGTCCAGAGGCGCACTCCACCGCGTCTTCTCACCATCTGGTCCGGCAATAGCAGTTTGCACGCGGTTCACGAGATTGTCCGTAAGTGCAACGACATATTCCTCGAATCCCTTCAAGGCCGAATCAGAGAATGCTTGTCCCATGATTCTTCGCTTCCGTGCATGGTGAGCTTTCTCGGTAGCAAGCAGGGTGCTGATTGCGGTAGGAGCTGCACGGAAGCACTTGTAGAAGACCGACTTCTGCACGTTTGCGCCATGAGCGTATATGACTTTTAGTGCAGCCGGATCATTTATCGAGAGCGAGTTTGGCGAGAAGCGGACTACTGCCCCATATTTCTGATGGAGATGGTAGAAGAGGATGTGTTTGTCTCCCACATATGCATGGTACACATCATACCATTGAGTGAGCTTTCCGAGCAGCGGGCCAGGATACTTGGCGAGTGGGTGGAAGTGAAGCTGGTAAATCACATACGCTGTAAGGATTGCAAGTATCGCGCCGCAAATAGCGAGTCCAGATGTGCATTGGAAAGAGCCCGCACATCTACTGGCACCGTTCTTGATGTGAAGGTGTGGTCGAAGCTCCATCGCTTGTCTTGTCATGTGCGCCAACTGCGCCGGCAGCCTTTCCAAAGTTCCCATCTTGGTCATGCAGAAAGCAACAAAGGAGCGAGAAGGAGGAGAGCCTGATTCTTGGTTTTACAACACACGCGATAATCCTGCATTTGCCTGCATTTCAACCTCAGCGCAACAGATGCCAAGTGCTTTGGAAGTACGCACGCCACAGGTGAGCCTGAGCGCCGAGGGAGCTTATATCACGTGTTACACAACGAGGCCAATTACGAGGGCGATTTCCAGAAGGAAGATGTTGTGAGGCCCTGGATTATTGGTTGATGTACAGGATATGCCAGACAAAGGAAAGCCCGGCAGCTACACTATTTCGTGCTGCAACTCTGTTTGCTTGAGCTCCATCGTGTAAGTGTGGGAGGAGTTCTGATTCGGTGCCGCAATTGGTCTCGGTCCCGATAGAACATTCAGTCAGCCTCAAGCATTTTGGAATGCCTACGGGCATGGTGCTGGGCGTGAACGAGGAGCAGCCCAGACGGAGCGGAAAAGGCGGTTTGCATTGCGGCGTCTGCAGGTTGATAGCCTCCATGCTGCGTGCTGTCTCAGATTCCGCGCAGTTTGGAGGTGGCTTGGTCGCGTTCTTAAGTACGCACTGGCTTCGGCTCTCCTCAACAGGCTCCGGACTATGACCTGACGTTAAAATGGTCAGGTCCGAATGCGATCCGGCTGTGTGTTTGTTCGCATTCTCTGGTCCGAGTGTATCAAGCAGACGACGTTGCTGGGACACACCTCGCAGCACCTGATGTCGCTCAAGGGCCTGGCCTTGTCGCAGGATTCGTTAGAAAGCTTTCGGCATTGACTCAACGCGTGAGCCCGATTCTCACAACGTCTTTCTCCAGAACATCGTCAAGTACGCGGAAGAGCTTCTAGAGACCGCGCAATGGCTAGAGAGAGGATTGCATGAGATCGATGATCGGATGTGAAAGGAGAACATGATGCCAATCAGCACGATGCCTGCCACACGACACGTGGACTTCAGAGCCGCAATTGCAAGGTAGCTCTGAATCGCGCTCCCTCCTCGAACAGCAACACGATAAGAGCAGGACATCGGAGTATAGGGTAGTAGTCTCGGGACCGACAAAAACCGGTTTATGGTCAGCTCAAGACTTGAGCAATGATGCTGCGCGATAAATTTTGAGCTTCCTTCGGGGTTGAATAAGAGCCGAGTTACCAAATTCGAAAGCGGACATGCAGGCTAGTGTTGCAAAGAGCTGCGTAGGAAGCGCTGCTGTGCAAATGGGAGGGCGATCGCGCATATCGGAAGAAAAGAGCACAGCATGACTTTGGTCAAGAAGAGCGTTTATGAGGACCCGGACTTCGGCGCCAGAACAACGTCGTAGAAAACTCACAGTACAATTCTTGATACCGACAGCCTGATCAGCCCACAAGTGACGACTCTGGATCGAGTAGTTCTCTGCAAGGTCTGAGACGCACAGACAAGGCCGCAGCCGCTAGCCGACGCACGGTGAGTTAGAAATTCCAACGTACTCATATGGAACAATCTTCCACCGCCCAATCACCATCATACAAGGCGAGATGGCAGAGCGGTCTAATGCGATAGACTAGAAATCTATTCTCTTCGGAGGCACCGGTTCAAATCCGGTTCTCGTCGCTACTGTTGCTGTCCACAGATTCCTATAACCGCTAGGAATTCATGCTGCAACAGATTTCATCTTTTTGCCGACTTTATGGAACTGTGAAAGTCGGGCACAGGCTTTTGAAAGGCCTTGATTTCATTATCAATAACTTATATTGTTTTTTTGCAACCCGCATTAGCTTGATGTTACTACGGATTGGTCTGGTTGTAGGCAAAGATGGGTGGACACTATAACAACGGCAGGTTGCCCTGGTCAGATGGTCCGATATTGTGAAAACCCACAGTTCTTTTCCAACATCGACGCCTTTCGATTTCAAAACATGGTTCACGGACTGTTTTCAATGTGCTCACACAAAACAGTAGATATGTGATCGACACTATGCTGCAATATTGAACCGTTTGATCAGGCTCATCGAAACCGTACTTTACTTTGAATCGAGAGCGACTTCACCGCGCTCAAACTGACGGTATCATGTTGCTCGTAGTCGTTCGTCGAAAGGCATAATGTCTCACAAAAATTTGCCAGTGTGCGGTCGGTGGTGGGAGTCCTCATGCAAGTACTTACAGGGATGACGCGCTAGAGACCACTAGCGCGATTGTTCGCGTTTTCTGGGAAGGCGCGTCGTTCTCTCTCACACTGTCTCCTGCGCATCACCACACTTCCATTGCACATCACATATACACAATGGACGGCATACAGCTTCGAGATGAGGCGGTCCGAGACCGCATTCGCGCTGCAGAGGAGTTCCTCGATCCTCGTACGTACCGCAAGCATGGAGTAGCAGAAAAGGAGATGTCTAACAGCATACAGAGGACCAGCGAGCGCGAAGCTACCAGGCAGAGATCTTGCTCATGCTCAATCGCGGACTACGAAGACTGACAGTCAGCATCGATGAAGTCCGACAACACAACCGAGAGATGGCCGATGGCCTTCTCAACCAGCCCTTCGACTGGACGCAAGCATTTGATAGAGCCCTCTTCAACATCGTTCAAACATTGCGAAACCGAGCCACGCAGGAAATCGACGAAGAAGCAATGTACTACTGCGCATTTGTTGGAAGCTTTGGCGAGTATGCTTGCAACCCGCGCACATTGTCCTCTCATTTCCTGAATCACATGGTTGCCCTGGAGGGCATTGTCACAAAATGCTCCCTGGTGCGGCCTAAGGTGGTGAAGAGTGTGCATTGGAACGAGCGCAAGTCCACATTCCACTTCAGAGAATATCGAGATCAGACCATGACTGCGAATGGAGCAGTAAGCACCAGCGTATACCCCACAGAAGACGGAGAGGGAAATCCTCTTGTTACAGAATACGGATACTGTACATACAGAGACCATCAAACAATCTCCATACAAGAGATGCCAGAGCGAGCGCCTGCTGGTCAGCTGCCGCGCGGTGTCGATGTGATCATGGACGATGACATGGTGGACAGAGTGAAGCCTGGTGACCGGATACAGCTCGTCGGAATTTATCGATCTCTTGGAAACCGCAATGCTGGACAGGGCAGTTCGACCTTCAAAACGCTGATATTGGCGAACAACGTGATTCTGCTCTCGTCAAAGTCTGGCGGAGGCATAGCCCAGCAGGTCATCACTGATGGTGATATCAGAAACATCAACAAGATTTCGAAGCAGCGAAAAGTATTTGACCTGCTCTCACAATCACTTGCGCCCAGCATTTACGGCCATGACTACATCAAGAAGGCCATTCTGCTCATGCTGCTTGGTGGTATGGAGAAGAATCTTGACAACGGCACGCATCTTCGTGGTGACATCAACATTCTCATGGTTGGTGACCCGTCCACGGCAAAGTCACAACTTTTGCGGTTCGTCCTCAATACTGCGCCTTTGGCAATCGCCACGACTGGACGTGGATCTTCCGGTGTTGGTCTCACAGCAGCTGTCACATCCGATAAAGAGACTGGTGAAAGACGTCTTGAAGCTGGAGCTATGGTTCTTGGTGACCGAGGCGTAGTTTGTATCGATGAGTTCGACAAGATGTCTGACGTGGACAGAGTGGCCATTCACGAAGTCATGGAGCAGCAGACAGTGACGATCGCAAAAGCTGGAATTCACACCTCCCTAAACGCGCGATGCTCAGTCATTGCTGCAGCCAACCCTATCTACGGCCAGTACGACACACACAAGGATCCCCACAAGAACATTGCACTTCCAGACTCGCTTCTATCGCGTTTCGATTTGCTTTTTGTTGTGACAGACGATATCGAGGACATGAGAGATCGACAAGTCTCCGAGCATGTTCTTCGTATGCATCGTTACCGTCAGCCAGGCACCGAAGAAGGAGCCCCGGTTCGCGAGCAAGCCAACCAGACTCTGGGCGTTGGCCTGGAAGAGGAGGGAGACAACTCCAATAAGACCACAGAACCATATGAGAAGTATGATGCCATGCTGCACACCGGTGTGACCATCACTAGAGGACGAGGAGCCAACCAGCGCCGAGAAGTGCTCAGCATACCTTTCATCAAGAAGTACATCCAGTACGTGAAGTCACGGATAAAGCCTATCCTGACCAAGGGAGCTGCGGATCACATTGTGGCTGCTTATAGTGCGCTGAGAAACGACGAGATGGAAGGCAACCAGCGCAAGACCTCGCCCATGACTGCCCGTACTCTCGAGACTCTCATCCGTCTGGCCACAGCTCATGCTAAATCACGATTGTCGAATCGTGTTGACGAGAAGGACGCCGAGATCGCAGAAGGCATTCTTCGATTTGCTCTCTTCAAAGAAGTCGTTGAAGATGAGAAGAGGAGACGAAAGAGAGCGCGGCACTCTCCCGAGGCCATGGACACCGACTCTGAATCTAGCAGCAGCGATGATGACGATGATGGTGGTGATGGTGCTTACCGTGGAGCAAACGGAAGGCGATCGACTCGCACACCTGGTCGAAGCACTAGGGCTACAAATGGCGCCAATGGACATGCATCCTCAAACAATACTGGAGCAGGCGCTGAAGATGATGAGGAGGAAGATCTTTACAACTCGACTCCGGCGCGGACACAACGCACGCAGCGCACGCAGCGCACCACTCAGACGAATGGTGTCAATGGCTCACAAGCAAGCATGGCGTCCTCTCTTCCAGCTTCACAACTCTTGCAGGATGAATCGCAAGAGAATGAACAGCAAGAAGAGGCCAACGAGGGACCTGAGCCAATATCAGCTGCACGACTTCAGACATTCCAGACCGCCCTTGGACAACTGATTGACGGTCCACTGTTTGCCAACGACGCCGCGGATGTGGAGCCTTTGATTGCAGCAGTTAATGGCAGGTTACGAAGTGGCGAGACTCGCTTTGAGGACGAGGAGGCACAGAAAGCACTCGAGGAGCTGAATGATCGCAACAAAATAATGCTGACCGGAGGAATGGTGTACAAGATCTAATGTTACTGAATGTTTGTTGCATCGCAAGGCGTTCCGGACTTGGACAGAAGGATGTTTTGGACTGACGGTGAGCTCGATACCATGAATTGCATTTGAAGTTCAATTTCTCTTCCCATACCACCGGCCTCTCACAAAATCGGAGCTATATAAACCAAGAAAGGCATTTCGGGTGCATGGTCTGGCTGGGGTCATGAAGGAGCAACCAACTATCTCATAAGGTCGCGAAGCAAGAACCCTAAGGCGGTCAATACGTCCATGTCCATCACACACAGCCATCTTGATTTGCAACAATTGATGGTTCTGCTGAAGTTCTCGCAACTTGCTACCTTTCAGAGCGTTGAAATTCAAAACTTTTGCCTTATACTGTACTGACTCCGGCCATCAGAAGACTTTTCAGAAATCCGGCCGGTAGAATAGCACGAGATGACGCGTGCTAACAAGTTTTCAGACCAAAGCCGTTCGAGCGCGTCTGAATCCATCTGTCTGTGAATTGCATGTGTGGCGTGGAATGGCAGAAGTCTGGAAGCTCTTTAGGGAGCTTCTATCGCAGAAGAAGTCTTGGAGAGTATGACTACCGAGAATCTGAACACGAGCGTGGGTATGAAGCCACGAATTTATAAATGCTCGTTGGCCCACAATCAATCCAGTCTGTCAGCAACAATTTACATCCAACATGACAGCCCAATTCCAGCCACGGATGGCTGAAGAGGAGCTAGGACGCGCTAAGAAGCAATTCGAGAGAACCGAACCGAGTTCAAGTCCAGGAGCGAGCAGAAGCGAGAGATTGTGCAGCCTCTCACGGAGGACTCGTTCGAGCAATGGGCAAGGATTCGAAACACGCAAGAGTCCTCATTGTACTTGATCGTGCTTAACGTCTTGTCTCGTAGGCTCCGATGCTTGAAACTTTTGGGCGCGCACAAGAGGGAAGGCAAGCCATGTACGACGAGGTGAAACCAAGCCTTGGTCCAGAGCAGGCTGGAAAGGTCGGCAAAGAGGAGCAGAAATAATCTGAATGAGGATGTGAAAAAAGGCAGAGTTGGCACGGGAAGATGCGGATGGGAAGTTCCTTGAAATTTGTCGCGGTGGGACGGGGGGCATGCGTGTTGAGAAACTGCGGGAGTTTGTAACCAGGGTGTCGGAGGTGTGGACGGGTGATGGTGAGGTCGAGGAGGGATCTCGAAACATTCACGAGGCTTCTGAAAGTGAGTTGCAGGAGTGCGCCAAGCTGTTGTTCTTCCATGATGAGCCTACGAATTCGATGGGAGTATGACAGTTGCTATATATGATGTAGTTGCTGCTCAAAGCAGTCGAAGGTAAGACTAGCGCTTGTAAGTGCAAAGTGTGAGTTTTGGTTATACTTCGATAACTTCATATTGGGGTGTTGGGTGGATGAGATAGTACCTAAGCGGTCTTCAGTCTGCAGGGCTTATTGCTGGCAGCCAACATTTTTGTAGATCTCATCCTCATGTTTTCGCCGAACAGGAGGGGGAAATGCCGGTGTCTAATCGCCCGGGCGATCCTGTCCATCAGACTTACTGCATTCATCCTAATGGTAGGCAAATCGTGAACATCGTATATTCGAACGCTGAACTTGATGATTGGATTCTGGTCATGCTACTTTTGCGTCTCTGCCGCTGTCACAGACCACCCGTGCATCCATCAATGCATAACAGCACGCCCAAAGCAATGTGCCGAGTATAGACGCCATTCCCACCACACCATCATAGCACAGAAAACATTTCGCATACCACTAACCCTTCTTCTTGCTGACACCAACGGTCCTACCACGACGACCGGTGGTCTTGGAGTGCTGACCACGGACACGGAGACCCCAGTAGTGACGGAGACCACGGTGAGCGCGGATCTTCTTCAGACGCTCCAAGTCATCACGGAGCTTGCTGTCCACGCCGTTGGCGAGCACCTGGCCGTCCTTGCCGTCAACGATGTCGCGCTGTCTGTTGAGGAACCAGGTTGGGATCTTGTACTGGGTTGGGTTCTGGAGGATGGTGACGATACGCTCGAGTTCTTCGGAGGTAAGCTCGCCGGCGCTGTGGATGGAATGTTAGTATGAGATCCTGTCGTATGGCGATTCGGGTTCAGGTTTTCGTGGGAGGCGTACCGCTTGTTAAGATCGACATCTGCCTTCTTGCAGACCAAGTTAGAGTATCGGCGACCGACACCCTTGATCTTGGTCATAGCGTACATGACCTTCTGCTTGCCATCAACCTGTATGTTGCCGGTCAGCCTCTGTCGCAGTCTGCCATCTCTCTTTTCCGCGCCTCTCGTGACCAGACATTCGTCGCATTTGCGCGGGGCGGGATTCGGGGATACGCACGTTGGTGTTGAGGAGACGCAGGATGAACTGGAAGTTCGACTTCTCGCCTGAAACGAGAGACATCTTTGCGGTCGTTGGGTGAAGATATCGCTGTCTCTGGCGATGGGTGATGTCCAAAGGGAATTTCAAGTGGGTGGCAGCTCCCGCACGTTGGCCTTGGCAGACGCTAGCGGGCTGGCCCGTCATGCCTGAGGGATCGTAATTTCTTGTCACTCCCCCTCGACTGCTTCCATCCCTTTTCTTTCCTTCTACCGCAAAAATCTCATTCTACACTACAATATCCCAACACTCGTCAACGGCACCATCGCTATGACCCCGACGATGCCTGTGTCTCCGCGTCTTTAGTAAGCTCATAGATTACGTCCGAATCTCATATGGTCGCCGATCTCCTGATGTTGTACGAACTCAACATCGTTTGCTGACGATAGCTTGCGTTCTCAATGCCAAAACAACATGAGTACCACGACCATATTTGATCTACCCAAAGAACTTCGTCTCCAAATATGGGATCATACCATCGATCTCGAGCTCAAGGACCAAGGCGGATGCATTATAGTGGGCAAACCGCCCAAATGGCCATGGAACTGCCGACCTGAGCCTTATCATCCGAGTCTTCTACAGGTATGCAGCCTCATACGCCGGGAGGCCTTATCAAAGTTTTATCAAGACAGGCCGGTCATACTACTTCTGAGATATCGAGAAAGTAGAAGCCAGATACAGCGATGGATCCGCGAGCTCTCTCATCACCCCTCAATTCACAAGCACATCAAAACCATATCGATCCGCTACTTTGAGACTGCTCATCGATCTACATCACTTCTCGTGGATTGTCAAGAGTGGCTTGTGCTGAACAGGCATGAGTGGATCCATCCCTTGAACAACAAGCCGTTGCGTCTCCTTCGGATGATTGAGGATGCTCTCGGACGCACAGCTTTGGAGCAACGAGACGATGAGAATGGTCTAGGTGACAGCATTAATCGCTTGGTCACCGAGATGATCTATCCTCTGAGAGAATCACGGTTGCTAAGCTGTGAGAGCATGGCAAATGTGCGGCTGCATGGCTACACGGATTTTCAGCTTCGATTCGAAGTCATTCGAATCCTGTATCATACCTCGGATTGGGGATTGCATTGATATGTTGCTATTGGCGTCCGGAATGGCGTTTGGCTGTTGTGGTACGTTGCCTGTCTTGTCTGGATGATTCTATTACAATGAGCTCCCACATCCACCAGCTCCGTTTGCTTTTACACTTCTTCATTGCCTGCATTATTCTTCTCCTACCATCAGAGACTGGCAATGCCTCTGCGTCAGCAAGTACTCATCCCGACAATAAACTCCACCTCAGCTCCTGATCGGTGCTAGCGCCAATTTGCTCCGATTCGCGGTGAGCATACCTTTGTTACACGCACTCTTTCGGGTTTCCGTGGCATACAAGCGCCGCCATCAAAGTCATCTCTGAGCTTTTCAGTCGTCGGTCATCGACTCAATGGTTTGCACTCCGTCAAGAGCCGCATGGAGCGTTCACGCCTACTAGAGCTACCAACGGAGCTAAGGCTCGAGATCTTCGAGCATCTCTTGCAGAATCACGGATCACTGACAGTCGGCGGCTGTTACAATCCTTCTTTCCTGCAATTCTCTGTTCCACCTGCAATCTTTGGTGGTGATGTGAAGCTCACCCAGGCCCAGCAACCTGCAATTACACAAGTCTCTCGGCAGCTACGGAATGAGACGTTGGCATTGTTTTATCGACAAAATCGCTTCCTACTTGCACTGCATTATCGGAAGGCACGGATTGAGGTGTCGAAATTCTTGGATATTGCCGAGCGAAGCAAAGAAATCGCAAGCAATCTGTTGAAGATCACCATCAAGCATAGGTTCGGCATTCTGGACTTTCGAGGAACCATTGATTTCGACTTCAGGACTTTCAGCATTCTTGGACCACATCTTTGGTATAACAGTATCCCGCCGATCTATATCAAGCAGATTGAAGACATCGTGGACGACGCCAGACAAGCCGAGCGATCGAATTTCTTGATAGTGGACACCTTACGTCGTCTTGTGGAGGTGCTTGGGGTGACCGTGCCGGAGTAAGCAAACATGGCTGATGCACATACATTCAAGGCGGCGTTGAGAGCATCAATCGCGAGTCTGAAGTATCCGGGTGTCTCGAAAGTAGAAGACGAGTTGTCCAGTAATGAATCTCCGTCGACTGGCCCTGATATCCAGCATTCGGCAGGCGACTGTCTCTTACTCGAGCTCCCGAAAGAACTGCGTCTACTGGTTCTAGAACACTATCTCGACACAGTGCCGACACTCGTCAAGCTGGAACAGTATCACAGCATATACTCTGATCGCAGATATTGGCAGCCGCCTCTCGCACTTGCCAACGCCCAGCTTCGAGCAGAAATACTGCCGCTCTTCTACCGAAGATGTCGCTTCCATCTCCAAGACTTCAACGAGGACGGTGATTGCGAAGTGGAAACCTTTCTCGCTCGAACAGAAGGATATCAGGCCCTGCACGAGAATATACGTATCGTTGTTCTGCTTGGATTCATCTTGCATTCTGGCCGCTGGTTGGGTGAGTTCGATCTCGGAAGCTTCAAGCTCAAGGTCGATAGACATTGGAAGCATGAGATGGAAGGGGCATATAGTGGCATGATAGAAGATCTAGAGGAGGTATTTGAACGAGCGAGACAAAGGGTTGGGCCTGGCGATTCTCGTGCTCCTGTTTTGCGAGAACTGCTTGCGGTCATGAGAGCGAGAGGAGTGTTTCTGTGGTAGAGGAGCGGCACATAAGTGACGTTTCAATGCGCCATCTTCTTATTATCATAGTGCTCTTCCGATCTTTGAATACTCCGTACACAGAGGCCATTTAAGCTCACGCATTGGCCGCTGTTCACGCGACTGACCCACAAGGACTTGAACCCCGAATCTTGGATTTTCCCCATGCATTGTGCCTTTTCTCATCATGCTGTGACATGACCACCGCCAAAGTCGCTATTGACCCGCTCTGGCAGTGTCTATGTCCTTCATGGACGCCAGCTTCACTTGTCAGCGCCTCGCGATTCCTGCAACGAACGCAACGCCCAATTCAACTGCAGCAATGTTTGCGACTCTCGACATCCGCAAAAAGATCCACATCCGAACCCTCCTCTTACGAGGCCTCTCCGCAATACGCCAACAAACACGTCTTTAATCCTACAACCAGATACGGAAGAACTCGCGGCGCCAGGGCTTTAGTAAGTTCGAGTGACCGCCCACTACCTCACGATCTGGAGCAGGATGAAACCGAATTCATATACGGCCGACTTCGAGTAGCAGCGGCGAAAGGACATGCGAAAGAATGCCGATACCTCGCTGAATATCTGGTGAAAGAGCGTGGCGAGAAGCCAAACTTGCAAATCTACAATGCGCTGATTGCGGTCAATGTTAATAATGAGGCTGGCGCTGCGTGGCGCGTATCAGAGCTGTTGGAAGAGATGAGAGCAGACGGTTTGCAGCCGGACGTAGGAACTTGTCACGCTGCGCTGAAAGTCTTGAGCATACATCTGGACCACTTGTTGAGGTCAGACATTCTGGAATACATGGGAAAGAAGTGGTATCAGCTGAGTGAAGACGGCGTGCATGACGTGGTTGCCGGGCTGTTCAGAGATGCGCTATTTGAACAGGCACTCCTCAGACTGGATAAGATGAGACAGGATCAGATGCATGTGGAGCCGTGGTTGTACGATATGGCTGTCTTCATGCTGTGCGAAGCAGGAGAGGTAGAAGAGGCGTACAGGATAATGCGCATGCGCTACAATCTCGGGGAGCGTAATCTGAGGAGAAGCGTATGGAGTTTCTTGCTTGATAAAGCCAGCGAGTATCGACATCACGATGCGACAACCTTCGTCTGGTCGTGCCAAGTCAATCCAGGATACCTCAATCCCTCTTCCGGAATATGCATGAACGTATTAGCAACAGCAGCTCAAGTCGGAGATGCTGCGACGGCGACGGAAGTGTTTACGCATCTCAGCAAGAGAGGGACCGTATACAAGCCGATTCATTTCGAGCTTCTCATACAAGCATACCTTTCCGCGAAACCTCCCGATGCCAATCGAGCTATGAGCATTCTCACAATCATGCCTATGGAGAAACTGGAGCCGACCATTGCGCAGACACGAGCTCTGTTTCTCTATCTACGTGACAAGCCCGATCTACTCAGAGACGCGCTGTTAACGCTACGAGAGCTTCACCAACAAGGTCGCAAAATCTCAATAGCAGTGTTGAACCTCCTCATCGAATGCTACGTTGAGCAGAAAAATCTCGACGAAGCCATGAAAGTCTACAAGCTCGTACACACCTTCGCACCAATGTCGCAAGGAGCGCAAAAGTCTTTTGCCAACGTCGAAACTTTCAACCTCCTTCTCAAAGGCTGTCGAACTTCCAATCCACCAGATGCCCAGAGCGCATCCTTCTTGGTCTCGGAGCTCCTCGCACTTCGAGTCATGCCTACTTCGATGACCTATGATCGCCTAATCCTCGTCTTCGTCGAAGCAGGCAAGACGGCTCTACGAACTGCAAAATCATCCTCGGATCCCGCACATACCAAACAGCAGCACGACCTAGGCCGTCAAATGCTAGACTGGTCTTTCCGTCATTTCACGGATATGCAGCCTTTGGGCTGGATGCCGAGATTCGGAACGCTAGAAGCTCTCGCTATTGAATTAGCGAATGCTGGTGATGACCGCTGTTGGGACGTGCTTCAGGTTGCTGAAGATGAAGGCAACAAAGTGGAGGGTTTTGAACAGAAGGGGAAATGGGCGAGGAGGAATGTTGAACAGGCTTGGGAGAAGTATTTGGATGAGAAAGAGGGAGGGAGAGCGGAGCAGGAACAAGAGCAGGAACAGGAACAACAGAGCTCGGCTGGGTGAATATCGATTTTTGCCAATTTCTTTTTTTTTTCTTTTGGCTATCCTGTTGACTGCTTTTTCGACTATCCAAAATACAATCCCGTCGATAAGCTAGGCGGTAAATCTTCCTCTCTCGTCCCCCATTCACTCTCTTGATCTCCCAACACCAACTCCAGCGTCCCACCTTCCAGGAAGAAATCATGATCGATCCAATTCTTCGTATACTTCCTCCCATTCAACCGCGCCGACTGAATATATATCCTTCGATACTCGGGATCGAAATTCACATTCCTAATCGTCGCCACCTTACCCGTCTGCGGGTTCCGAATCGAGATACAAGGAAAATACGGAGGAATAATGAAATACACATTCTGGCCTGCGTTCGGAAACACGCCGAGCATCGACCACATGACGAACGTTCCCATGGCTCCGGAATCGTCGTTTCCTGGGATTCCGGTTATGGTTCCGTTGAACATGGAGGGGATGTATTCGTGGGTTTTTTTCGCGGATAATGCGGGTCGGCCGGCGTAGTGGTAGAGGAAGGCGACGAGGAATGCTTGTTCGTCGCCCATGTAGAGGACTCCGGAGGTGTGGAGTTTGTTTAGACGGTCTAGGTAGGCTTGGCGGCCGCCGAGGAGGCTGATGAGCGATGCCATGTCTCCGGGTGTGTAGAAGAGGTAGAGCCATGGGGAGCCTTCGTATGTTTCGTGGCCGCCGTAGCTTAGGTAGCAGCCGTTGAAGTCGTTGAGTTTGGAGCAGAGGGTTGCGTTTTGGAAGCCGAAGGTGCCGTTGGCGTAGCGTGGTTGGGGGAAGCCTTTGAAGCCCATGGATTCTAGGTCTGGGTTGAAGATGTTTTGCCAGTTTGATGCGCGGCTGGAGTATTTTTTGTAATCTTCGGGCCGGTTGGTGGCGTTGCTCATTTGCGCGATGCAGAAGTCGTTGTAGGCGTATTCGAGGGTTCGGGAGATGGAGCGGGTGTTCATGCCGCCGGCATCGACGTCTTTGAAGGGGATGTAGCCTTTTTCTTTCCAGCTTCTAAGGCCGCCTCGTCCTTCCACGTCCCAATTCTTGGGTTGCTCTTCGGCGTCTTTGATCAGGGCTTCGTAGGCGTGGTCCCAGTCTACGCCTTTGAGCTTTTTCATGAATGAGTCGACGATGACTACGTCGGCGTTTGAGCCACCTTGAGTCAGGCCTTTGCAGAAAGACATGCGACAATCGGGCATCCAGCCCAAATTCTTATACACGTCGAGGAGTGATCTGACCATGCGTGATTGAGAGACCGTATCGACGAGCATGTAGAAGGGATGGACGCCGCGAAATGTGTCCCAGATGCAGTACCACGAATCGTAGTATGGCTCGGTAGAGTTCCAACCAAGCTGATTCTCGCCAGTGTAGTCTTGTGGACTCAAGAATGCTCGGTAGACTCCAGACCAGAAATTACGCAGATGGCTTCTATCTACACCAGTCGAGTCAATGGTGATAGGTTTAAACTTCGCCCTCCACGCCTTCTGAGCCTGTTCCAAAATGCGATTGAAACTCCAGTCTGGGATCTCTCTTTCGGCATTCTCGCACGCACGTTCGACGCTCAGCCATGAAAGACCGACTCTCACATAGATGTGATCTTTGCTGTCAACATTCGTAAGCCTGGCGTAGATACCTTGGCGTGGTGCGTAGTATCGAGTGATGAAGTCCGACGTGGTCGTGTTCCTAAATCCAGACAGCGCACTTGTGTTGAACACTCCATAGTCTTGGAGGCTACCACCTCGAAAGTCTACACATTGATAGGCCTTGTATGTGCCCTGACCAAACGAGGGAGTGAATTCTCCTTCCGCAGTGATTCGTCCAGTCGCAGGGTCGATAGCTATGGACCTATCGCCGACTGATGATAGCAGATCAGATGCATCCACTGTCAGTACTGGGTTTGCGGTCGACGTCGTTTCGTTGAAAGAGAAGCGGAAAAGCGATACTCGCTCTCCAGCAGTCATCTCTGCTCTGATGCCATTCTCAAGAGTAATAGTAAAGTAGCCAGGACTCGCATAGACAGAGTTCACATGATATGCCTTTGGCCTTGCGAACCTGTCCATATGGCATTCAGTGATATTTGGACAAGATGGCTGCAGCCATATGGGGAAATTTCCCATGCTGGGACTTCCTCCAGTTCCAGAATCATGGAGAGACGAGAATCCAGCGACTGGTGATCCATCGAATGCAAATCCTCCCATCCTTTCGCTCCCACTCACATCCGCGACCGGTTTGGCCATTCCGAAAGGCAAGCTGGCTCCTGCGAATACATGGCCGCCGGGACCTGTTCCGATCAAAGGATCAATGTACTGTAGAATATCCTCGGGAGCATTTCCAGCAAGAATTCGGTGAAACCAGAATGCCAATATGATGATTAGTAACATTAGGCAGAGTAGAATAGCCCAGGACAGTGGTTCCAGAAAGATGCTCAGACGTCGAGGGGTTCGGCCTGCAGTGCTCTGGCCGCGCTCATTATTATGGTGCTCAAGATGTCCATTTGCGTGTCTTGGCGTGTCGTCGCCTCCAAGACGCTGGTACGAGTGGCCTTTTGACATGGCGACCATCGGTCAAAGCTAAGCTCAGCGCATGAATGAAAGAAATTAAAGGAACAAGGAAAGCAAAAGAGGTCATAGAATACCATGTTGCGAATTCGTTAGACGTTATATAGACTTTCCGGGGCACGAAGGGGGGATGGGGTCTCCATCGCTTACAGAGTCTGTTTCGAGCGCGGCTTCGGATTCAAGCGAGGAAATGATATTTATAACACTTGAACAAGGTTTCTTATAACAAATGCAAAGGCACTCTCTGGAGGCAAGATATCATACTCTCTTGTCTCGATGGAGGCATGACACGCACTCACCATAAGAATGATGATGACTAACATTATATAGTTCTAGATCTTCGCCAGCATCCAGCGGCCCGTTCCTGCCATTCCCATCCCAGCAGCTCATCACGTTGGCAATCTCACATCTCACGTATGCCAGCTCAGGGACTTCAACGACGATTTCATACAAGAGAACCTAGATCCAGCACCAACATGAAGCCGTCGCTGTCTCATCTCTGCTCCATCCTTGAGTCGCTTCGAGGTCTGCTTCATCATTCATGCGCTTAGCAGGGAGGCAGTCACAATTGGAGCGATGTGTGTTTGTGTGACAGGGGCCACATACGGACAGCAGTTTAATGGGGATTCGAGCGCTGTGAACATGACAGAGTCGCGTAGGGACGCAGATCCTATGGTCTTTGCGATGATTAACACCCGTGTCTCAAGCGAAAAGGTTCCAGACTGCTTCTGACGCCTTCTATAGATCTTGTCCACATACCTTCTTCCATGAACGCTCCTCGGAACCCTAGCGACTGCCCTCCACGGCAGGAACATTGAGCGACGACGATACCGGCCAAGCAATGACAAGCCAGCCTGCATATACGCAGTCAATCAGCAAACACATCAGGAATATGAACAGTCACCCGCACGCTCGTTCCAAGAGAGTATCGGCCAAATAGTGAACTCAACATTGCTACAACACCCAACAAGCGCCATCGACCAACAGAGACCTTCGATGTCAATGACGGTGACAATCAAGATGAGGGAGTGAGTCTGCCATTGAAGTCTGAGGCTATTATTCCGCCAGCCAAGTACGATTCTGCGCCATTTGCCTCATCTCAACTCCAGATACCAAATCCCGAAGTATCTTCTATAATATCTTCGTCACCAACCTCTGCAGTTGGTAAGGAGAAGAAGCGTGCCAGGTTGATGCTTGAGCTTGGGAGCCTGGAACTTCGAAAGAAAGAATCGGCCGGATGTGGATGGAGGATAGCAATATTTGAGCAGGCATATATGATCATATCTGAGCATTGACAGACGCTCTAAAGATGTAGAAATGGCATCAATTTGCTACACCGAGACAATCTGAGTTTTCTTTCATGGGGCACTCACTCTTGAGATTCGATTTTTCGTGGAAAACGGCGGACTTTGAGAAGCACTTCACACGGCCAGGCTGTCACAAAGTGGCGAATGACACCAATACCAGTCAGGTGGGTTGGCAGCGCGATGGCTTCAATGTCGAGATGACCTGGATGTGTATACTGTTTCATAATTGCGATTGCATTCGGTCAGAGGCTTATGTCGTTGAGAAGCCTTCTAGTTGTGCAGCCTTTCTAGGTCGATGCATGTCGTCTGATCACGAGGTACATCTTTAGCCTCATCCGAAACGGAGAGTCGCGACGGAAGGAAGCACCTGCAACAGATCCTGCTCTTGGTCAAATCTATGCAGCTGCCAACCAGTAGTCAAGCTTGATCTTGCCGCAGACTGGTGCGAAAGAAAGCTTCGCCGTAAAGAAGGTGAACATTGCAGTATTATTTGTCCCGGCAACATTGATCGGCGCAGAACATAAGATATTTGATACACATCCTGCTCTAAAAACTCGGTAAGGTCGATCTTGCAGAGGCGTTGGTGAGACTGATCGCGGTTAACAAGGCTGGCTAGACAAGGAACATAATCAACCAGTTCGATACGACTGAATCCAGAAAATGGGCGCTGAGTCCGACGCGGATGCTATTGAGATCGCCAACGAATGTCCACCAGCTTATGATTCGAGCATGCTGTTCAATCCAAACATGAACTTGGCGGGGGAAGTAACACCCAATCGTCGAAGTGTCCGAAAGAAGCGGAACCCGCACCCAGACTATCGTCGTCAACAGACGCTCCAGGAGTCTGATCCCGAATCGTCTGACAAGGAACCACGAACAAGGCCCAAGAGGATCATTCATGACGAGGATACTGACGACGAATTGGTTGAAGACGCAGACAACGAGGATCATGATGAAGAGGATACTCTCGAAGTTGGAGGTGACGCCGAGGGTTTTGAGCAGGAAAACCAAATGCCGGTAGAGGACCGAGACCGGAAAAGAAAGCACAAGAGCTCGGGTCGTGCAACAAACGGCAGACTGTCTGGTAGCAATACCCAACCCTTGGCCGCAAGGCCCGACATGCAGCCACGGAACTCACCAAGTCCACCGGCGCCGAGCACGTCGAGCAGGAGCAAGAAGCGCAAAGAAGATATCTCGATCCGGGAGGACACAGAGGAGCGAAGCGTCAAGCGGGAGCGCAGCGAGCATGCCAGCAGAGAAACACCGACAAGTCCTGAGTTGACTGATTTTGAAGACGACGATGAGTTCATGACTCTCAAGCTGAAAGAGACACAGCTGCTGATGAAGAAGCGCATGAAAGAGCTTCGACGATACGGTACTTCCTCAGGCCGATAGGTATGTCGGGACCGGGTTTAAGCTGGATGCTAGATCGAGGCTTTGGGTACACTCATTCTTCATAATGCTGGCATTTGCACCCGGGAGCAAGTGTCTAGAAAAGCTCAACTCGACGCTCTGAGAGCATGAATCAATCTCATCTCTCTTGACCTAGGTTTCTTCGCAACGACAGCATCCGCTTATACCAACAGCGCGGAGATGGTAGGTGTCCCAGAGACTGTGTGACCGACTTTGAGAACGGCGAAGGACTATGATAGCGAACATACTAGCTATCGTGAAGACGCGATCTCAACAAAGCAAAACACGTCGTCCAAAAGCGACACCCATGCTCATCGGCAGAACTCGGGCCGAAGCAGTTCGAACCTTCACCTGACCTCTCTTCCTTCGTCTCGACCTGCCTCTTTTACGGATGACAATCCTCCCTCCTCCCAACCATCGCATCGACATCCTTCCGCTACAAGATAAGCACCTTGTCACTTGACGTGCCAGACCGGCGTGTGACCGACACAGCGTCGTCACCAAATGAAGAGATCTGCATGTACTGTACATTCTCTTCATCAATCCTGCGCAACAACCACGCAGGCATACGTCAAAACGTTCGATCGTCATCGTCACCCAATCAAGTAATCGAGCATTGTCACATGGCTCCTAGGTCATGTCCCTTGATAAGCACGTCGTACAGCGTCGAGATGAGATGAGATACATTAGCAAGGACGGTGACCTTAGAATAGAATTCCTGAGTTTCGCCATCTTCACGTCTCTCTTCCCTACATCGTGATGTCGGATCACAAAGTCGACGAGCAGATTCCTTCTTCGACAGGAGGTATGTAATGGACAGAATCCGAGCAAAACCACATCTCCTCTGACGAGTCTGAGCACCAGCCGAGCTCAATGCCGCACCGGTAGAAGCTTCAGCAGTCAATGAATCGAGTGCAACACAGAATCCTGCTTCTGAAGGTCTAAATTCTTCCTTCAATCCAGAAACTTGTATCCTTCCAGACTCTGACGAAAATCTAGCATCCGAGCCCGCTGCTGCAAAGAAAATGGAAAGCAAGCTCGAAGAAGCGAATAAGCCTGCTGGACGGGAGAAGAAAGGCTCATCTGGTGGGTTTTCTTTCAGGAAACTTATGTTTTGGAAGAAGGATAAGAAGCCTGTGGAGGCCAAGGCTAGTACGCAAGAGGTTGTGACTGGTGCTTGAACAGCGAAGATGGGCGGAGATTTTTGATTTTTGATTTTGAGGAGGAAGCGGATACCTTGACATCAACATGCACATTGTGTTTTTTTTGGGGCGGGGGAGGAGGTAATGTGTAGTGAAATGGATACCCTTGATATGATAGTGCTTGGCTCGATAACTCTCATGTCGAGATTTTCGAGGCTCATCTCAAGGACTAAATGCTTCTACCCTCCTCTTGATTTGATTGCTCGGGCCTTGACCGATGTCCTCATTCCTCCTTCTCCAGCTCATCCAGCTCGTTCAGAAGCTCCAGCTCTTTCTTGCGAATCTTGAGCAACTCCAGATCACGTTCGATTCTGGCCCTCTTTGAGCGAGTGTTGCTGCGCTCGCTTCCGGACCTGCACGCTGAGATGTCTCGCGAAGATCTCGGAGACTTTTGATTTGGCGTCAATGGAGTGACTTGGGTCGCGGTGAATTGCTCAGGTTTGACTTGTGGAAGGAATTCTTCGTCGTCCTGGTCCTCGTCGTCATGGTCACTGAGCTTGCGCTTGATCGTGGCAGATGGTGGTATGGGAAGGCGGGATAATGTGTTCAGCGGCAGGACTTCATTACTTGAGGTGCTGGTGATCTGCCTGCTCTTGAATGCATTGCGTGCATTGCGTGCATTGCGCTGCGGGTTTGCTGAGATCGCCTGCTTGGAGATCTGACCAGTCCTAGTGCTCGCTTGTGGCCAGCGCGGAATAGGAAAGCGCCGGGAAAATTCTTCTGCCTTCGACGATGGCTTCACAGTGTCATCAACTGACAGATCTTCTTCGCCAGCGTCTTCATCGTCCTCTGGCTCCTCATCCGAAGACTCCTCATTTGAAGAAGAAGAGTACAAATCGCGGTAAATGACTTGGTCATGAGCCTTGACTCGGGTTCTCAGCTTACGCATGCGCTTCACAGGCGAGCCATCGTCAGGAGTCTGTGTTCTGCGATGATCAGTGATTTTCTCCGCCTCATCCTCCTCCTCCTCCTCTTCTTCTGAGTAAGACTCTTCACAGCCGGAGTCTTCGTCGGAAATACTGTTCTTCTCAGTGGCGCCCAAGTCGAATAGCTCGTCTTTGAATTCGAGTTCGCCAGCAGTGAGATAGTCGACCTGGTGTAGGTGGAGATTCCGGAATTCGAATACGTAAGGTTCGCCGTGCTTTCCACGCTTGGGGAAGAACCAATGCAGGCGAATAATACTTGCTGGCACGCCAAGGCTATGACTATCACGTCAGTCGGCTTCGAAACTCGCAAGACTGTGGAGACCGAAACTCACAGGACGTTTTGTCTAGGCTCGACATTGGTTCCGGAACTCTTGAAGTCCTCTGCCCGCTCGCGAGTAGCTTTCAGAAGATCAACTTGCCCACGCTGAACGTGCACGGAGAGACAGCCGTGGTTCGCCTGGTAGACTGGTTCCTTGAGCCAGTTGTCGGTGGCATTTTGCGGTCGCTCTGATCATGAAGTCAGTCTCAGGAATGAAATAGCAACCGGAACTACTTACTCGCGGGTGCTGGTACTTTGAATGGGACTTGCTTTGCCTGCCCGGTGGCTTCGTGCCAGACAATGGTGTGCTTGAAAGTGTATTTGGACCCGAACTTGGCAGGCTTGAGTGGGATCCAAAACACCTGAGCATATTCGGTGCCTTGCTGAGCATAATGGTCCGGGTGAAAGGCAATGACTACGCTGACGCCGCGTGCGCCGTGGAGTTGGAATTCACGGCCAAGCTCAAGGAGCACTTCGAATTGCGAGTCGGTGGGAAGTGTGATGCCGCGACTACCGATAGAGCGATCAAGGTACGAGGTCTTTTTGCAGTACTGATTGCGGTACTCTGTCAGATCTTGGCCGTTGCTCTTGAGCGCTACGCGCACGCCGTCGAGATGGCGCATTTTGGAATGACTGGGAGGAATGGAGCGATGAAGAATTTCGTAACTTCGGGCTGAGCCATCTTGCAGACATTTTCACTTCTTGTCACCGCCAATCTGTGGAGGCCTACGAGTGGGTCCATTGTTTCGCAGTGCAAGTGAAGTACAAGTTTTCAATGCAGGTGCGGTTAAATAGACCAATAAGCAGCATGCATCACTTTGAACACTGCAAGTGAGGTTGTGCACAGTGGTTTTCAAACATCTGTGATTCTTGATGTGAGTCAAGATGTCCCGATACTAAGGAGGAAGAGCTGAGCTGGTTTCGTAGACTATACATCCGTCCCGGCGTGACCTATGTACAGTAGCAAAGCAACTTGGTGGATGTGGGATATGAAAATCTTACTACAATGGCACGAGCTGACACGCCATGCTCCAGTGCCTACGCTTGCGCTGTACGCAGACAACCCGTCTACTTTTCCATCTTGCGCCGAACGCCGTACATGCTGTGATCTTCAACGCTCCTACATGATCTTGTTGAAAGCTGGAATCAGCGTTTGTGCCAGCCAGAACGAGAAGGTGAGCTTTGGTCCAGTCATCAGAAGCTTGGGCACAAGACCCTTGAAGAAAGCGGTGAACCCTTCATATCGTGCCATCTCTCCGATAATCTTCAGTCCAGACTTCTTGACTTCGAAATTCTGGTTCTGGATACGAGTCTTGATAACATCGAGCGGCGCAGACACGATCAGTGATGCGCTTGAACCGGCAATAGATGCAACGAAGTTCTGTCCCCAAGTGGCCTTGTTGTAGTCCTCCAGTGCGAACAGGTATTGCTTAGCAGCAGCAGAACCTCCGAACAGCGCGAAAGATCCAGGAGCGTTACGTGCGGCGGTCCAACCCCAGCCTCGGTATAGTCCAAATCCCTCATCTGCTACAATGCGTAGTACACCACGGCCGCGGAAAGCCCCTGGGTTTGTCTGTCTCTTGATCTTGAGCACGTCCAATGGCAACAGAACGATCTCACCAATGCCGATCAATGAACCAGCAGTCGCGTGCATTATCGCCTTGCCGTTGCCCTTTCCGAATGTCGCATCGAACTGTGCTCCGTGGTGTTGAGAGAGATAATCCCGTACGAAAGGCTGGCCGCCATATTTGTACACTCTTTGCAGAACTTTGTATGCTGCTGCATACCCGAGACCAGGGAACAGGGTGAAGAATCGCTTGACGACGGATTCGGAGGCGTGTTTTCGGAAAATAACTTGGTTGAGATGGTTCGCACCATTGATCTTGCCCTGGTTGGACATCAGTCGCTTGGCTATCGTATCGACCGGGTGGAATATAATGAGCTCGGCGATCCCAGCAGAGCCTAAGACATTTTGTCAGCTGAGAGGTCAGTTCAAAGTGAATGTTGCGCTATGTGTACCGGCTCCAACGATTCGTGCTGCTGTCGACTCTCGCTCGACATTTGATGCGCCGCTCTTTGGCGCTGCCATTGGAGGCGACATCTTGAGAGGATGATGAGTTGACTGCGATTGATTCCTCTCTATCTATCTGAAGAATTGTAGCGAGCGCTGGAGCGAAACAAAGTAAAGAGGGAATTGTCGAGTCTTGGTGTCGCGCGATGCGTACTCGGACACGAAAAGTCGACTTGCTCTCGTTCTGCGCACTAACAAAGCTCAATCATCCCTGCACATCAGTGCACAGGCCAGTCCGGCATCGTCCTCCGAGCCAGGCTCGGTCTTTCGCTGAACCTCACCTTCTCTTCCTCTTCGTATCATCTCGCGGGAACCTTCCCATCCTGAGCCCAGCTTGCGCCCTGGGCTGAGGCCTGCGTACGCGGAACCATGTCGATCTTCAACGGAGCTTCGCATTGCGTTCGTCGGTCCAATGTCAGCTTCCGCGCCGCAGGGCTGCTCAAGCAGATGGAGGCATGAATGTGAAGCATGCTCTTCGATTCGATAAAAGACTTCCGCAACCTAGCTACTTACGCCAAAGAGACTGTGATTCTGGTCGTAAGAGGCACGTTCAAATATCCCTTTGAGCGATATGCTCATCGGAGAATCGGAGATAAGAAGGCTCGTCTGACTTTGGAGCAAGTTAATGATTTGTGCGAGGGAAAGAAGCCTAAGGGGTCGAGTGAGAAGGCTGATACGGCTTTTGGTGGAGGGACTTTACAGATGGCACATTTTATCGCGTTGCACTGCTATATGTGTGTACTTTTGAAAAATTCAGATGCGAAGCTGCCGCCTGGAGAGACAATGGAGGACGAATGACTTGGGAAGCTTTGAATTGAAGCATGCTGGGAGATAAAGTGTCACGCAAATTTCATGTCGAGATGATCTCGCTCTACCCTGGGTATATCCAGTATAACGCCTTTGCTGAAACGCTGCAGTGTCTTCGAACTCGATCTGAAATGCAACACTCTAAAAAGACGCCGCAGGCGTCTGCACGGCAGTTGCGCTGCCTGGCGTTGTGGGGCTTACAAGTGAGCCGCCTTTGCTTTTCCGCCGCTTGACCTTTTCACCGCCTTTGCTGGCTCTCCGCTCATCTTTGATGCTCTTCGCCTCCTTTTCAGGCTCCTTGATCTTCGTCTTGAATGCGTCAGCACCCGCCGACTCAACCTTTGGCGAAGTTGCTCTTGATGTGGAAGCCGAGTCTTTCTCAGCTCGAGCCTTGGCAAGCGCTGCTTCCTCATCTGCTCTACGCTTCTTAACCGTAGCATGGGACGAAGAGAACTTGAAGCTGCCAGGTTCGCCAACCAGCGGATTTTCATCGGTGAAGTCATCTCCATATAGGATCGCCATCCTCAATGAATCTGCCAGTAGACGAGTCTCTTCATAATTGGACGAATTTGCGGAGGTCGTGATTTGCGAGGCCGGCTGGACTGAGCCTGAACGAAGAGATTGCGAATCTGTTCCAGGACCAAGACTGCCTTCGCGCGAGCGAGCGGGAGATCCTGCTACTGACCCTGATGTCGTTGTCTTCGCGGTCTGGCTTTGAGGGAGATAGCTGTATCCCAGTGCCGGGTCATAACGCGGCAAGTCGTGAACACTCTCGACGAGCTTGTTAAGACTGCTTGCCGCAGCGAGCAAGCGATTACCAACGATGTCGAAGACGTTGGGAGCCTGATACACGTTCATGCCGACAATATAGTAGGTCGCCAGAATGGTGATCTCCCACTGGCCTTCAATGATCACACCTGCCGGTCGTGGCGCATTATCCTGTAACCTCTGCCTATCTTGCTTGCGAACGACGTATATGCCTGTCTTGACACCTTGAGCAGCCAAGTCCTTGTCCGCTACTGGCTGCGGTTCTGCTACGATCATGAATTCTAGCCCGTGACGCGACCGAATAAGATCCTCGAAGCCTTTGCGCTTATTGCTGAGCTCGTACATGTTCCAGTCATTCTGAGCCTGTGAGAGGTACATGCCATTCTTGGAGCTCCAGTCGAAGAAGGGTGATTCAGACATGTAGCGATGTATCATATTCTCATCCATAGGCTGACCATTCATTTCATTGACCCACCAGTCGACGATCTCCGGGCGCGCATGCACCATTTCATCGGGCGGGGGCGCTTTGGTCGCCATCTTGTTGGATGTGCTCTCAAGAGATGGAATTCACCTGTCGACAGTGGTGATGGACTCGAGACGCGTGTCGAGATGTTCGGAGGTGGAACTCAAGCCTTTACCTGTCATGTGTAAAGACTTGCAAGAGCTGTCTCAACCGGATCATGTCAAATGCAAGTGCGCAGACCCGCTGAACATTCACAGCAGCAGTAAGGAATCTAGGGCTGAACAAGGTTGACTGTTGATGTTCACATGAAAGTGATCGAGCAGCTTGAGCTGACAGAGTCGCATCGCATCGCATGCGCCGGCTCGCTGCCGAAAGTCAATCGATTTTCCTCCTCCGTCACTGCCGACAAACACCCTTACCCTGCTCCAATGGCCCTGTCCTGCCATTCGCCCTTTCGGCGTGTCTTTCGGCTCACCAGGAGCTTCTCTCCTTTGTACCACGCACTTCCTCCGCTGGCGAAAGTGGTCCGAGGTTTCCAACAGGAGGGAGGCCCACCTTTGAGACACCTTCGCTATGTCTGCCGCCGAATCGAAACTCCCGCGCGTTCCTAAGTTCCCTACACACAACGCCCCTCGTGTCTGGTTCCTCACTTGCGCAAACAGTCCCATTGGTATATCGCTGTGCAGACACTTACTGGCCCACGGAGACTATGTGACAGCTGGAGTTCAGCCTGTGGAATTCGAGAGGGAGGAAGAACGAAGCCGCGACTTCAAGGAGTTCCTGGAGGAGCTGAGTGCTCCTGCCTCCACGCGAGACGATGTCGACCATGGCAACGACAAAGACATAAGTGAGAAGGACAGGGAGAAGCAGGAGAAAGAAGAGAGGGAGAGGGAACTATGGAAGAGCCGGCTACGAGTCGTCGCATTGAACGTTAAGATCATGGGTCAGTGCCAGTCTGCTGTCGCTGAGGCTGTGAGATGCTTCGGGCGAGTTGATATCCTGTTTTGCTGCCACTCTGAGGTCGTCGTGGGAACCGTCGAGGAACTGTCACAAAGCCCTAGAACGCTGAGTCTGGTCAAGGACCAATTCGAAACCAACTTCTTCGGGCCAGTCAACGCGATCAAAGCTACATTACCAATTTTTCGCCAAAAGAAGAATGGCCATATTGTTCTAATGACTGCTGTAACTGGACACTTGGGCACACCTGGACTAAGCATGTACTGTGCCAGTCAATGGGCGATCGAGGGATATTGCGACAGTCTGGCGTATGAAATTGCTCCTTTCAACATCAGGATGACCATTGTGCAGCCAAATATGGAAGTCAATGTGTTGACACACCGAATCACTTCTGCTCCTCCTATGGCTTGCTATGCAGACGACAGCAATCCAGCACCTCTGTCACGGAACATCCTCTCATCTCTCCTGGACAGGATCGATGGAGCTGCGGAGCCCACCACTGGCGACCAACTACATTCAAGCGAAGTGACGAGCCTATATCCTCCCTTGAGTAAAGGCATGAAGGAGCGTCTAGTTGCAGAGACGGTGCATGCAGTTGCTGCAATTGGCGGACACGACAATCCTCCCGCTCGCCACATAGTCGGTCTAGAAGGTGTCACGACAGTCAAAGAGAAACTCAAGACCGTGAGCGAGGAGCTCGAGGAATTCGTTGAATGCAGCAGCGCAGCCGACATTGAACGGCACGAAGAAATCCTCACACCTAGCCAAAGCATTGCAATGCCAGGCTGAATAAGGTTTCCTTCGAGCCAGGATGATGCTGTTGCAGTTACTCGTTAGTAAAGACACCTCGTGCCGGACCAATTGACGACGGCCAGCCTCGCAATTCACACACCAACTTCGCGCATACTGAACGCTGTCTGCTTGATTAGGGATGGCTCACCCAGCGCGCGATCAATACTAACTTGTATGCGAACTCGTTGCTTCGAAAAGCGGCGGCCAAGGCACGTCGTGCGTCAGCTCGATGAAATCGGCCCCGCTTCGTTGATCTCCACACTTCTTGCAGTGAGTTCACGCCAACTGCTTTGCACTCCACAGCTCCTCCAAGCCTTTCGATTGCCTGACGACAACCGACGCTGGTTCGACGAGACACGCACGAGCTTCCTGCAAGTTCCAATGTTTCACTACCGACCGCCAACGTCATCGCATACCACAATCTTACCATTCTAGCAATTGACCGGAGCCGCGCCAGCAGTGATATGCTACGCAAGAACAACGTGAGAGAAGGCCCGAATACAGCGCCGAAGAGCAGAGGCGCAACCTTTGCAGGAAAAGATGGCTGCAGAGACACAAGGCACACAATTACCGCCGCCTACCTCCGACCATTCAACAAATGCGCATGGAGGAAGCGGCGATGGAGGCAATGCGCCTACCAAGCAGCTTAAGCGAGCATGTGATTGCTGCCGCAAGAGAAAGGTAAAATGCGATGGGCAGGATCCGTGTACACCATGCAAAAAAGCCAGCATACGATGCGCGTACCTCCAACCGCCGAAGAAGAAGGGTCCGAAAGGTCTGCGTAGCGCCCGAGTCTTGCACGCGCTTCGTCGCATTGACGACACCGCCTCACAAAGTCCAACAAGCCCACATAGTCCCAGTGCACCGTTTGGTAATTGGGAATGGGGTCAAAATGGCTCCGTGCCTCCGGGTGCTTCGTACTCCAGCCAAATGAATGCGCAGACGTCGGGACCCACGTACGGACAACAAACGAGTGTGGCTCCAGACCAACAGCCGTACTATCAACCTATGGCTCCTTCTCAGCACCACTATCCTCTCCCACCGTATCGACCGCAACCGCCGCATGCACCACAACGGAGCTGGACTCAATCTACCCAAGCCGAGTCAGCCTCGGGAAGCGATGGTATTCCGCGGGTCATGTCGCCGTCGTCTACAGAGCAAAGTCATCGGATGCTGTCTCCCGAGACATTCCCGCCTTATGTGCAACTTTTCTTCAATCACATGTTTGCGATAATGCCAGTCATTGATCGCTCCCAATTCATGGATCCAAGCCTCTACACTAGTCAGCGCGCCATGAGTCCCGAACTATACACGTTTCTGTGTGCACTATGCGCCGCGACCCTCGTGCAACTCGACGACTCTATTCCCACGCCGCCAAGGCTTCATCCTATGAGACCGACTGGTTCGATATTCGTTGAGGAGTGCTTGCGAGAACGAAAAACCTACGACTATGTTGAGCATGTCTCGACAATGAATCTCATGACTTCCTTTTTCTTGTTTGCATACTATGGAAATCAGGAGCATCATAACCGCGCCTGGTTCCACCTGCAGGAGAGCATCACGATCAGCGAGAACTTGAATATGGATGATGAAGAGTCTTACGAGAAGCTCGATCCTACAGAAGCGCAGTGGCGAAGGAGATTGTATTGGCTGTTGTTCATTACAGAGCGAGCATATGCTGTGCAGCGGCGGAAACATACGCGACTGCATGCCATGACCGTTGCATTACCTGCTGTGTTTGAAAGCGAAGATCCACAGCTTCTGACGGGCTTCGTCAATCTTGCTAATCTCTTCAGTGCCGTGGACGACTCTTTCGTGAGCGCTTGGCGTGGCTCTAGAAGAGCTAGCTTATGCGATGAAGCATGGTTGGTGAAGACGCAGAAGCAGCTGGATGCTACCGCCAACGCAGCTGGACTTGGCGAGTTGACAGAAACGCAGCGTCTCGACATCAGCGTGACGAGGGAATGGCTGCATGTCTTAGCTTGGCAAATGGGAGTAAGCAATGGCTTAATCTGGGGCCAAGGTGAAGGAGGTATGAGACTGGATTATCCCGTAGAGCTGGCCAGGAAGGTGGTGGAAATCACTTCCGGTGCGAGTACTTTGGCACTTGACAGCCACGGCATCGGGATGGTAAATTATGAGCCAGCATCCTTGAACAGCAGCGCAGGCAGGCTAACTTTTCGTGTAGGAACAGAAGCTTTCTGACATTGCTGGATGTCTTGCTGACGTACTGAAATGTACTGCTGGCGACGCATCCTCGACCTTCCTAGAAGGCAAGCAGTATCTCAATGTCCTGCTCCAACGTCTCTCCAGTATGCGCGGAAAAGAGTCGCGATATCTCCGCCCTCTAATGGCCAAGATGGATGGCCTAATGGGCTTCGAATTGAGCAATGCGACTTTGCCGCCACCCCAAGAAATCCAACAAGCATTCGATGCGAAGCAGCAAGCCTCTTCACAGAGCCTACAAGCTCCAACAGCACAGGCTGCTTTTGCGCCATCATCTGGCCAGTGGTCAATGAGAGAATCTGTATCGATGCTTCGGACGTTGTCGATGTGCGGCAATTTAGGCATGCCAAGTCTTTCGGTGCCAACGGAGGACTGGAGTGGAAGACGCCTTAGCGGCCGAGTGATTCCAGTTGAAGAGGAAGAGCTTGATCTGCTCCAGCCTTGGCTACAGCAGACCGCCGTGCAGAGCATGTAGGCAGGCGTGATGACTGATGAGAACATGAGACGACAAGGTAAATGCATGAGATACGGCTGGGTTGCATTCAAGAGACGGCGCGATTGTTCATGAGCGAGGCGATGGCTATAGTGAGCGTTACGTACACATTATTATATCATTCAACCCTTCTTCATCTCGAGAAATCTTGACAAGACCTAAAAGGCTGCATCTTTCCATTCTAAATCGCCTCGGCACATCTCCCTAAACTCAATTTCCATGCGGCTCCCGTCCTACACCTCCGTTGAGTCGTCCGTTCTAGGGACCTGTCCGGTTTCTCTGTCCCGGTCGAGCCGCTCTCCCGGTTCTCTTTCACTCTGTACCATGGAACACTGAGATTTTATGCCTTCTTGAGGCAGGGTTGACAACAGAATTTGAGACGAGACATTGGATGCTTATGGTCTGAGACTAATGGGAGTCCCTTCTAGCGTGCGCGCCGGCGGAAGTAACGTGCCTTAACTCGGATGGCTGTGGATGTGGGATCCTAGGAATATGAGGGACAAGGGAGTAAAAGCTAGTTGGTTTGAAGTATATGAGTTGGGAGGTCGGTTTGGGAAGAGCTAGGCTGAGCTGGGATAACGCACAAGTGTTTTTAATGAGAGAAGAAAGCGACGTCGGTTGGCGATGATGAAGAAGATATGGAGCTGCTGCTGCTGCTGATAGAGCGTGGATATGCTATGCATGCATTTTGCAATGACGGTTAAGCGATGGAGCTGCGCGGCCATGATTGTGGCATTTCGAATGGCGAGACGAAGCTCTCACGTCGTTCGCAGCACATATGCCCCTAAGATGCACGAGGCTGCTCCGACGCTGTACGCATGGCCTAGTATGGCCCATATGTCTAGATCTTGTGAGACCGAGCCCGCAAGACATGGAGATGGGACGATGAGGCATTGCCTTCTGGTTGTAGGTGAGTTCACGGGATTGGTAAAGTTGCACATCTGTTCTGCTTGTCCTCCATCACGATGCAGCTTCGTATATCTACATGGAGAAAAAAGTCAGGCCATTGAGAATCCACCTAAGAAGAGCTCCGTGACACAGTCAGAATCTCGAACATGCTGCTGATAAAAGTGCTCTGACCAACTCATTACTATGGCACGCGAATGATCCAAGCAAGCTCGACTTGCTCGAAGATTCACAGTGCGCTGCAACAACTATGTTCTTCGTACATAGCATTCAGTGCACCGCGACTCCAAAGACTGCCGTCGTTGCTATCAAGAGGAAGAAATAGAGCATATATGGCGATCTGAGCTAGTTGGCAAGGTATATGGCCTATGTACCTTATTCCAGTATAGCTCACTACTTGACACTTTGGCTTTACGATTCCTACAGCAACTCCAGACGAAAGGAGACCCCGATGACACGAAAGGCATGGTGAGAAACGAATCAAAATACTGCTCGCCAGCGGAATGACAGATGTCTTAGCAGAAATGTCCGTGCCACAGGTGTGAAAACGCTCAATATCATGCCGCGAACATCACAACCACAACCACAACCACGACGCGATGATCGTCAACATGCAGTGATAGAGGCGGATACTCGGACGACCTAGATGCTCCATTCCCACGACTGGGTCTACGTAAAGCTTGCTTGCAATCAAAAGTCCAAAAATTTGGATCCGGCACAATGCTGATGCCTCGTTCTGCCTACATCAACGACGACAGCGACGCAAAAAGGTTTTATTCGCTTCGCTTAACTTCCCATCTGGGAATCGAACCCAGGTCTCCCGCGCGCTGGCGATGCTGAAGCATGACAAGCCTAATTGTTGTTAGTATCGTGGTCTGGACTGCGGTAAGACTTGAACTGAAACTCACGGAAATCATAACCACTGCACATTATTAGCAATGGCATACCGCAATCACTAAACTCGCGGCTTACCTAGACCAATGAGAATCTGAATTCTTGAGATGTTGTTGTTCGACATTGGTGCGTATTTAGCTGTGAAATCTCTGTCTAGCCGAAGATCCATAGTTGGGCCGAAGCCACGCTAAGGATCAATTCACAGCCGCGAGATGGAAACGCTACATACAAGATGTGACAAGATCATGAAATGATTTGTTTCATGAATCTCAGACTGAAGCCTGATGTTGATCTTGTTCTAGCTTTGAAAAGCTTCGCTTAGGCTCAGCCTGATCGCTCCCCATAAGGCAACCCATCTAGACTTATCTCAACAAGTGTTTGAGGCGCGCCGCTATCATGATACAAGAGCACAGCAGATAGCCCGAGCAGCATCGCCAGCATCGTCCGATTGCCTAGCAACACCGACAGACTAGTTATTTCTGATCACTACTCCTACTCACTATGGGTATTCGTTTTCTTTTGGAACTGTTTCCCCGACCACAGCATCTTTTGGCCGTACAAGGTTTTCTATTGGCACCGTGGGCGCCCAAGGCTACATAAAACGACCGTCGCTTAACAGACAACCAGGCAGGAAGCTAGATAACCAGCAGCCTTTTCATTCAACTCCATGAGACGTACAGGACTGCGTTATTATTTGTCGACCATCGACCGTTAATCCTGCACAGATCGGTCTTAGAACCCGAATGATCAGGAAATTTCATAAAGATCCTACGACTATCTTCGACAGTGGTCGCATTTTTCGGAGCATACAGAAAGACGCATTCTTCGTAGGCGAATTGATGACCATCTCAAGATGTGAAGGTCAAATTCACCATCCGATTCGAGACTTCCACCTCAAGCAAGCATGCCTTAAGCATGAAATTTACGTTTTATGACTAGTGAGGCGACTGATACGGCGCGGCGAGGAGAGAAGTTCATGATGACCACCGCCATCATTGTCATTTGCGGTCGCTGTGCACAGCACCAAAGATAGTGAGTAGTCTTTCTGACCGACGACAATAAGAGCGGCCTCAATACACCCAAGACCCCTTCGCTGAAACTTTCGCAGGACCGTCAATATGGGAATCTAACCGAGACGCTCATGGCGAAGCTCTTTTTCTCCCGCGAAGTCCACACACTCTCTCCCTCTTCTGGTAGCCTCTGATGATGTGTTACCACCGTGTCGATGCTTCTCAAATTCGCCCCATTTTTCGTCACCAATTGCAACTGGACTGAGCCCTACTCGCATCGCTTCTTCGCGAATGGGCACGAACTGTTTTCCAAAATTCCTCCACATCCTAGTTCGCTTGCTGACTTCCGCGAACCACTCGCGCTCGAGCGTATCGGCGTCGAACGCCTCCATCTGTTCGTATTCTGCATCTTCAACAGCCTTGGACTGAAAGACTCTCGAAGCAATTACGTTTCAATCTGGCAGTCTTTCTTGATAGAAGTCCATCGTTCTTCGAGATCTGGCGCTTAAAAAACATCAGCAACGGCTGTTCGGCACAGTGTCCGCTGCTTTCTGATGGCCCGTGGTGCTTCGCTGCTCGTCGCTTTTGATATCAAACAATGCTTTTCTTGCGTGCACCTTACAGAGCCTTCTCAAAGTGTTCCGTTCATTGCGGCTTGCGACTCTAGAAACAGCCGCAAGCATGAGAAGCTTCTTTCGAGAGTGTTGCAACTTTCCCAGATACGAAGAAGTAGGTCTCCAGCCTTCCTTTTTGATCTGTGCTGTATTCGCCTGTAGAAGCCGCTCACCAACATCTCGAAGGGTTCCTTTCCTGCTACACATGGCTCGTCGCTCCTGGCAGACTTCTCTCTTCATTGACCAGTCCTCGAGCGCCTGACGGAAGTCCAAAGGCAGGATGCTATTCGAATGTTCTTCGCGTCCGGAGTGAAGAGAGTTATGTATGGCAACGGCATTCGCTGATAGCTGCACGAGCCCTTTTTGGATACGTTCCTCTGCCTTCCATTTCTCGTCGACAAGTTCCTCTAGTTTTGCTTCATAGACTCCATGATCCTCGCATTTGGCGTCATCGAGTGCGTTCTCGATGCTGGAATCGATCTAAAATATCGGTGCGTTGGTCAGCGCACATTTCGTCCACTTTGAGGGGTTTTGGGGACGAAGGCTGACATACCGCGCTTGACAAACTTTCATCGTCTTCAATTTGATCGAGGCCAAACACGAGTCTCTCCAGCCTCAGGACATAATCCTGGTGGAGAGCAGATCCAGAAGAGTTTCGTCTTCTCTGGTTGACCCTGGCTACAATCGGGAACCAATAAAGTTAGTCCAATGTTCAGAATGTTCAAACACGCATTCCTCTTGTACTCTCACCTGTTTTCTTATCTCGATTGAATGCAGCGGATCTCGGGGCAGGGCGATTGGCTTGTGGTCTTTGCCGTCTACCTAGCCTCTTTATATTATTTGTAGAGCGTAGCTTGTTTGAAGCCTTCGATAAAGGTGTTGCATTTGCAAAGGGCTGTACAGGTTCGTAAAAGGAGTCGCGGATTCGCCCAAGCCCGGCTTGGATTCGTCGCCACATTTCTGAGTATCGCAGTTTCAAATGACAAAAATTCAGGTCATAAGAGAGCGGGTGCAGGCTTGGACGAGCTTTCAGTGCTGCTGCTTTCAACAATGGCGCAACAGTCTTCTTTGATCGGTGGAAAATATCGCTTTGTTGCTGACCGCATTTGGAAGGATTTCCACCTTCTCACAACCTTTGCGCAAAGTCCAATTTCGCTTGTTGTACTCCGTAAAGTCCTATTCTTCAGACCCATAATCTGCCAAACAAATCCGTCCCATTTCTCCAATCAGCCGATCGTGTCATGGTATAAGGCGCGTACGGTCTACTGGCTGGCTGAATGCAGCAATACCGTACATGATTTACGATTCGAAATGTGATCTTTATTCGATCGCTGACCGGATCACTCTCACGTATTTATCCTGTATACAGGGAGGAACATCAGACCAGCTTTAGATATGATATGGTTGAACAGGTTGGCCCTTGTGTGTGACGAGCATGTGAGACAAGTACTCTCTCTCCATAGCACTCCGAAGTGGCTCTGTTGGCGGTTGGCAATGTTGCTTTCATGTTGACAAACTGATGAAAAACAGCTTAAGGATGAAGTTGTGATGGAGCAAGGAGAGGGAAGCTTCGGAGCCAAGACCGATCCTTGCGCAGATCATGCTCATGTGCTGTTGTTCGCTCTTATTCACAACGCTACCTACGTGTTGTAAAGATGTGTTTAATATTCTAATCAAAAGAAACTTCATACGTGGTGCTGTGACTTCAAATTTCATTCAGGCATCTTGTCACACTCTCATCATTCTATTGATTACTTTCATATCATCCTGAATCGCCATTACCGCCGGACCTGCGGCCTTCAGTATCGGAGCTTGCTGTGGGAGAGGAGGCAGCTTTCCAGCACTTGGTATTACTGCTTCCGGATCAGGTTCATCGATTTCTGGATCAATATCCGACTCGGAGACCACAGATTGTGTGGAGGATGTCACGAGCGACGGCGTTGCCTCAGTCGAGGGCTGTACGTTGATCATGTCCCAATCGGCAGCCTCGTCTGGCAGTGGTATCGCAGCAGCATCCTCGATGTCCTCAGATATAGGCTGAGGCGGGCCATGCAGCGGGAGTCGCTCATAGAAGAGCATGAATGCTCCGCTTTGATCGAGCACTTCTTGCTCGGAGACCGCTGAAACATCTTCGTCGCTCAGACGCCACCATTTCTCTCCGCTCGAGACCTTCGTTGCAGAGTCTCCTTCTGCGTCATCTTCACGTCTCACTTCAGGATGTCTTCGATAGCAGATATAGTGCCCGTTCTCATGTCGTCCATAGTGTTGTATGACCGCACTAAGCTCATACTGTGGAGGTGCATCGCCAATCTCGAGCATCCAAGGTCGCAGATCAAGCAGCATCGGATATCGAACTTGTGCATAATTCTTCCTCTGCATGCCTGTCATCTCATCAAATACGCTCCGGTTGATATGTATGACTAATGTTTGCGGCATGCGACCGATGACCGCTTCACGCGACTTTGTGGCGTTCACGAATGCCTTGGCTGGGATGGCGCATGCTTGCTTGATGGTCTTGTCGCAAAAGTCATCCTCATCCAGAGCTTGCTGTATTGCTTGCAAGCGCGCAAGGATCTGGGTGCGAAGCTCAGGTGGCAGGGCCATTGTTTGTGGTGATAGGGAGGTGGCGGGAGTCTGCACAGCGCGATGTAAGCAGTCTGTGTCGCTTACTGGCGCCTCGAGAATAGGTGTAGCAAGAACTTTCAGCGGTGTCGGTGGCGCTGCAATGAGCTTCTGCAATTTCTCTGCCGCGTGCATGAGCGTGCAACACCGGCACTCCACGCCTTCGATATCTTCACTCTTGGTGTACTCGTCTAAGCAGTCCTCCAGGTCATAGGCAAATGACGAGCCGAGAGGCACAGTGAGGCAATTGAAAGGGATCATCGAATATCCCTCCGAGAAGCCACAGCTTGTGCATGCCACCCGCTGGGCCACCAGGCCCTCCAGTGGATTCCGCATCAACATTGCTCGCATTTCTGCCTCACTTGACTCCTGCTCGTCTCTCTTTCTGTGGCGCTTCATAATTGTCTCCAGTCCTGGCTTGTCCTCTTGCGCTCCGATGGCTCGCTTTGCTTCCTTGTCCAGCTCATCCATAATCTTAGAGAAATACTCTTGCGCATCTTGCTGCTGCCAACTGCTCATATTCTTCAACTTTGCAGGTGTCCAGATGTGTCTGCCATTATTCTGCTGGTTTCGCAACCTTCCGAGCAGTTGCTGAAGTGCTGTGTTCGTTGTGCTGTCTGCATCGCTCTCTGGTGGTTCTGCCGATTGTAACCAATTTTCTAAGCCTCTCAAACTCGCCAGCGCCTGAAGCACGCTGTTCTGATAGCAGCTGTTGTCCCAGTTTCCAAGCCCAGCAGGCGCATTACTTGTCGCTGCAGGCTTGACAGCCATACTCAATCTCCTGCCAACGCTTCCTAACCCGATTGCCTCTCCGGCCTGCGGAAGACTCTGCAGAATGGCGGTGCCACCAAGGCCCAGCATTCTTCGCAAGGCATCACTTTTGGCGGCATGTGTTTGAGAAAGCATGTCGTTGGCCTTCAACTCCTGTCTCCGGGCTGGGTGGAGGAGCAGTGGCGTGGGAATCAGGTAGACGATGGCATTCCAGATGATCTGCTGGAAGGGCAGAACGGGAGCATGGAAGTACTGAAGGACGAAGTTTAGCAGGTATATGAGGAGCACGGTGCCCACTATGGAGGAAGCGATGGAGGGTTTGGATAAGGGTGGTTGGACTGGCTGCGGTTCAAGGGAGTTGTGGTAGTGGAGTCGTTGGTGCATGATCCGAGGCTGTGTTGGTATCGGCGTTTGACATGTGCGAAAGGTTTTCGAGAAGATATGGTGAGAAGTCGCAGGGCAGGCTGAGGAGGCGGCGCATGTGTTGAATTGTCTTGGTCTTAGCTGTAGATTATATAGAAAGCAAGTCTGAAGCTGCATGCTCCAAAGCAAACAAGGGACCCTCGTGTTCACCATTTCTCACGGCCAACATTTCACTCTTTCACTCTGTCACTATATATCACTTCCATCACCTTCCTCGCCGGCGTGGATATGGCATCAAAGGGGGCATTTAGACGCGGCAACTGGTAGAACTATCGATGGCACTGCGCCATCAAACACCCCTTAGAACTATATCAGAAGCCGTGGCTGACCTCAGCGACGCACCATCGTGTCTGGCTTTACTGCTTGCTAGTGCATATCCGATACATGAGAATGCTGGAGCTGGAGCTGGATGAGTCTGAGGCTGGAGATTCACATATCAAAACTACGTGTGGGTATCAAAAACTTTCAAAAGCATCACACAACCTCAATATCGTCCAGAGTTCCTCTTCTGCTCGCCACCAGCCAGTCCGGAACAGCCGAAATGTCGGCCTCCGATCGCTTCTCAGATCGGACCTCCACCTTGGTAGACGCAATAATGCTGGTTTCCTCCTTCTCATTCGAGCTGTGAGAGTACACCGACGACTTGCTGGAACTCTTGTTGGAAGCCACACTGGATGCTCGTGACGCGACTGACGATGCGATAGACTTGATCTTGGCAATGACTGGCGTCGAGAAATCATCGAACACTCTTCCGCAAGCAACCAAGCACACAACCAGGAAACCGACGCCAATCTCAACGTACGTCCAGAAAAGTACCAGTGAAATGACACCCTCGTCGTCTGCCACTCCAAATTTCGTGCCAAGAAGGTCGATCATCGGAGACGCAAGACTGTTCTCCAGCACCTGGATTAGGACGATCATACGGAGCAGACCTGCAGTCACGGAGCTAGGTAAAGAAGTCAGCTCCCGTCGAGGTCTCAAGCAGCCACGAACACTTACAAGATAGCTAGCGCGAACACCAGGGAAGCTTGAAGCTTGCGCTTGAACGACATGCGTAGGGTGCTGACCATAATCAAAGGCACAGCCAGACAAGCCAGGTCCATTGCAAAGCTGGTGATTGCACAAGATGTCAACAGCGCGAAAGTATTCATGCAGTAGTGTCGGAGAGCGTAGACTGTCGTCCAGGCCGCATCGAAGTTCAGACCACACATGAAGATCTCCAGGAACACGTAGGCGATGGTCCAGACTGTGACAAGCCCAATCAGGGACCAGTTGACATAGTCGAACACAGTGCGGAAACCACGGCCCTTGAAGATGCGGCGGAAAAAGAACAGGAAGGTGAGCTTGATGAAACCGATAGCCAGCACATGTCCAATCCAGAAAGCATATTCGAACTGCGGTCGAGATAATCAGCACTCATATCTACGCAAGCAGGAATTTTAATTCACCTTTTCCAACATGATCTGGCGCTCCTCCATCGTGTGTAGAAATTCCTCCTGGCTCTCATCGAGAGTGTGACCTCCCACGAACCTCATCTGAGCTCCAAGAATCATCGCCACACCGCCAGCAACAGTAAGCAGCGCTGCTGGCACGACGAGAATGTCATCGATCTCGAATTTGCTGTTCATGTACTTGACTCGCGCATAAAATCGTGTCGCCAGGGCTATCAAACCCAAGACTGGAAAGACAATTCCAACAGCAGTCACGCTGCCATAATTGACATAACCCATCTTGATTTGGCAATCCGATCAAAGACTGTCTTGAGAAAGATCCCAAGGCCTGGATTCAGACACAGAAGAGCGACAGGATGGATGAGAATAGCAACTCCACGTGGGAAAGATGTTGGAATTGTAGTCCTAAGCTCGAGAGCTCTTCGCTGCGATGCAATACGACTCGGTCTGACGCTGAGTCTTGTCATCACGCAAGCGCTGTAACCATGCGGATACCACCATGGCAATATTGTAGAGTTTCTGCTCTATGCCTTGAGTGGTGAGCAGGCATGTCGATCATACACTGCTGTTCTCCGTTGCCCGAGCCTGGCACAAATTGATGATGAGGCAGCTGAAAGGATCTGCAATATGGAACCTCAGGTTTTCACCATGAGAGCCGGAAACGAGGCACATTGTTCGGGTTGTTTTGGATCTTGTGATTCGTTATGGTGGGGATCTGCTTCCTTCGCGGGAGAGTGGGTAAGCTTCTTTAAGCTTTGCATGTGGCTTCTGCTAAGATCAGCCAAGATCATCGCCGCTAAAATGGTGAACCCTGGATTGTTGGATCAGCTTCGATGGCGTTATACGAGCATGGCCAAGGTAAAGTTGAGAAGTTCATGGTGGAGAAGGCATATCCTAGGAGCCACGAGTGCACTGCATATGATCTTGTAGCACCCACGTTTTTGTCCAGACCAGAGCGAGCAGTGGGCGAAGCGTCCGGAGTACATCCATCGATCAATCACTACTAAGCATCCATCAATCATGGCGACTACCAAGCATGACGAAGAGAAGCCTTTCCTTCAGACAACCGATGAAGAATCTGTCCCGCAAAATGCGCCGAAACGACGGACATGGACCAACTTGAGCACATTTCACTACATCCTCTTTGTCATTCACGCGGCATTCATCGCTGCCAATGTCGGACTCTTCGTGCTCAGCACCTATGGCGAAGTGCCAAGCTCAACAAGCACCAGCTCAACAAGCAGAGTATCCTTGGCCCGAGATGAGGTCAAAGACCCATACTGTGAGTAAAGCACATCATACTTTCTCAACTTCAACTGACCGAAAATCCTAGCTCCTGCTCACTCCATCATCAAGCATGAAATCCGGACACTCGATCTGGAACCCGAAAACAGTCCGTTCCTTGGTCTGCCTCGACGAGAAGTGGACGAAGCATGGTCTGACCTCCTTGCACGTAAGATCAATCAACATCCACCACAATCGATCATCACTAACGCATTCCATCAGCGAGCATGGTCGAAATCTCAAAACGAGAAATGCACAAAATGAACAAGACTTCCGTCAAAGTCAAAGATTCCGAAAATTACGTCGGATACTATGAAGTCTTCCATCAACTCCACTGCTTGGTACATACACATCAACAAACCCCCAACCCTTCAACAGAAACTTCACACTAACAATTCCTTCTTTACCCCCAGAAACGAATGTATCAAATGCACTACAAAGACCACTACCCCGATCTCCTCACCTCAGGCCGCCTCACAGTCCCACACTGGGAGCACTGCCTCGAAGTCCTCCGGCAAGGCATCATGTGCAAACCCGACCTCACCCTGAACACCGTCGTCTGGGACGCCGAAGCTCCGACAGGTCTGCACGGCTACACGCATCATGAAAGACGTTGTGTGAATTGGGAATCTTTCAAGGCTTTTGCGGATCGGAGTGCGATTCCTGCGCCGCTGGACGATCATGTTGTGCCGAGTGACAGTCCTGGGAATTTTGGGCCTTTTTGAGGGGGGGGATGATGGAGGATACTATAGGGATGGCGAGGCTCTGGTGATGTTTTTTTTTTTTTCGTTCTGTAGTGGTGTCTATTTTAGCGATGCGAAGGATTTGATCAATGTGGAAAAGGTTTCGATTTGTTCCTCGCGAGTCGAATTTGAGGTTTTTTAATACTGATATGGAGTCAAGAAGGTGTTGTGTTATAAGAGGAACCCCAAAGGGTTCGTGACAAAGAGGGCTGAAGATGAGACAATACTGCCTCGCTGGCCTTGTGCAGAACTTCGCATCTTGGTCGTAGCAAACATAAACCACCCAATCATGCCGCTGATCGTATTCACATTCAAGATATCACAGTTGAAGGCAACGAGCTTCACATAAAATTTCATCCTTCATTTCGTCAAATGGTATCTAATCATCCAGGCCCAAGCATCATATCACTACTCACCGCCCTCTCGCTCATCCACTCCTTGACCTTATCCCAACTAACACATTTCTGCAGCCCCGGCTCCCTATGCTTAACCACCATCGTCTCCCCGTCCTCCCCAGGCGCCCAAACAAGCGTGTACAAACTCGTATCCATATGACACATCATACTCTGCAGAATAAAATTCAAACAATGATCTGCATGGTACTGCAAGTAATCATAATGTGAACTTCCAATTTCTACGTCTGGGTAGAAGTGAGAGAAGTAGAGGAACTGTTTGAGCTTTTTAACACAGTGGATGTTGTGTGCGATGCCCAAGCCGCCGGCGTATTGGGTTGGATTTGTGGATTGGAGGGGTATGGAGGTCGCGTTGGCGAGGTCGAGTTCGGTTTGGGAGATTGAGAGTAAGGTGTTATTGAGGAGGTTTGACATGCGGGATTCCCAGGCTGAGTTTGGTTGCCCGACCATTGTAGTGTCGTTTGCAATGGTTCGGCGGTACTCGTATTCGATTGCGTTGTTGACGGGAGCTGGATGGAGTGTTAGAATGGCCTGAAATGAAAGCATTCAAGGCTTCGTATCTTACAGTATGTTTCAGGAATTGTGGATGTCTCTTCGCTCGTCTGCTTGAATGCCAGCAAGAATATCAGAAAGAGACATGCTTTGAAGAGTATCGCATTCATGACGGCAGATATCCAAAGCCATATTTGCTGTTTCCTTGGGCATTTGAGAGATTGTGATCTTTCACTTTCCATCTCTGGATGTCTGCATCTCTTCTCTCCTTCCAGGAACGGTATTTCCTCATCGCGCTCCATCTTTACTATGTGTGCAGTGTTCTCGATGCCTGGAAACTTGGGACTTGAGCTCTGCTAACAATCTTGCCACTGCACTTCTTGCCCGCAGCACCGAGCTCGAGCCCTGAGCAGTAACCCTAACGTTGCTAAACTCGTTTGATGACCATGTGGCTGAACATAGCCGCATGCTGCTGGAGAAGCATAAAGCGGAACGGTGCGAAGTCTAAGAATCCTTCAGATCGGCATGTTCGGAAGATCATTTTGGACCCCTCGGGATGTTTCTCGTCTCCTGGTTGGTAGCTCTCACATCGGATGGAAGTTGTGTCAGGAATTGTTGCACTCCGAAGGATTTGGTGACGTGAATTGTGCTTGATCGACACCGAAGGATCAACACAATTCGGGCTCGGCTATTGGTCGTAATCAACAGTTTGTGCCTGATTCGTCCAGCAGAGCTACACTTTACCCTATTGCGGCTTCGGTGGGATATGTTTGTCTGTATGATCTGCTTCGCTCGTTTGACGCCATCGACACGCGGACGCTCAGATTATCGTTCTGTGTTCCTGTTGAAGGATGCCGTTGAGAAATATAGTAAATCCTGCCATGGTCGTATGCGACTACGCTTGCGGAGAAGCTGAACCAGGTAGGTGAGCCTTTGAAATTATTCGAGACCTTGCTGGGCTGGATGGCCACGCGCTCCAGACGCACGTTCCTGGTTGGGTAGTGGACACCCGCTATCTCGTTGCCGATCAGGGCGATGTAACCAGTTGGTTGTAGGTAGAGGCTGCCTTCCTGGCAAGGTCGGCTAGAGGGAGAGCTATTCAGATAAGACTTTAAGATGTTGGCGGTCCGCATGTCTTACATATCTTCTTCACTGTCCGACGCTCCGTTGGAACATCCATCTTTACAATCGCCGTTCGACTTAAGCATTGCAACAGCCAATCTTGCCAAGCAACAGGAAAACAAGAACCGCACATCATGAAATTCCTTACGCTTGCGCTTGCGCTGATCCAAGTGGCCATGGCCGCGCCGGTCGTCATTGAACCCCGTAAGAATAACCCGATTGCAATGTTCTAGAGATTCTTCAGCTAAAGATTATCAAAGACAACACAGAAGCATTCGAAGCACTTTCAAGACGAGACGGCACCACTGAGTTCGATGCTGATGCTGTCTACAAGACCAGGAGGGATGGTACGACCGAGTTCGATGCCGGTATATTCGCTTGTAGAGAACCAAGGGAAGACCGAAAGCTGACCCTGCTTCTTTCCAGATGCTGTGTACAGGAGAGACGGCACTACCGAGTTTGATGCCGATGCGGTATACAAGAGGGACAGCAGCAGTACATTTGAGCATGATGCCATCTTCGAGTAGGGCTCAGCCGTGTCCTGCGAGAGTATTTGCATGTTGCCGGTCCATAGCGTGGGACCATGTCTCTGTCGCGGCGTTTTTTGGAGGGGTGCCAGACCCTTCGATTTCTGTATACCACAACCAGCTAGATACCAATGTTGATGACCATTCATGAGCACAAGTAGTCATTCCGATCTAATGAGAAAGCAAGCTCGCGTCTGCATGCGCTTGTGGACCCTTCTCCATGAGGCGTCCAAGTCATGGCGCTGTCGATACTGGCTTGGTGCCTGGGTGTTCCAGGCGTTCAGCCGGCTTGTAAATTGTAATGGAGATACGAAGTGCCCATTGAAATTGTCCATGCGAGGAAGTCACAGGACGGACGTCTCTAAATGCAAAGGGTGCGGAGATACTTCGGCCGGAATTGAGCCGAGCCATCCTCCAGCTTGACATTTTTTGGAATCGTTATTTCTGTGGAAATTGCAGCCATCTTTCAGCACAGTGAAAATGGCTAAGGCAAAGAAGCGAGGTGGGTATTGCTATTGTAGAACATCAGAAAAGCCCTCTAACTTTTCCACAGAAGTCTCAGTGCACTCTCGTGCTGCCCGCCGGGGTGAAGCACCACCTTCAAAGGACCTGCTCACAAGCAAGACGCCTACTGAGCAGAGCGACTACAAGCCATGGCTACACAGCGCGCAGAACTCGGGTATCCAGAAGAAGCAAAAGAAGAAGCAGCTTACAAGAGCCCAGAAGCTCCGCCAGCAGAAGGGGATGGAGCGAGCCGACGAGAATGCTGAAAAGCTGGAGAAGAAGATCGCCGACAGCAAGAAAAGGGGAAATGCTATCAAGAAAAGGAATCCAGACTGGGAGGAGCTTAATGCAAAACTGGTCGCTGTGAAGGAGGCGCAGCAGGAAGCTCTTGCGACAAGATTTGCCAAGCTGAGGGAAGACAGCGGGGTGGAGGAACGCGATCGCGACGGCGACGAACAGATGCTACCAAATCTGGAGCAGTCACTGCCAATTCGAAGTGCAGAGATGTCTGGAGCTGAAGAGGAAGAACTATTAAAGCCAACTCAAGCAATACCTGGAGCGCCAGCCTGGGTGTCGCAGCACGCCCACCCGGAAGATCTGGAGGACATCACTTGAGCGGTCTGAAGTGCAGCAATTTCATGTCTTTACTGAGTTTTCCGAAATGGAGACATAAAGCCATCGATCGGAGCAGCCAAATTCTGTATACCATAGAGCTCCTGTGGCACAGCTTGAGGGGCCCGATGCAAGAACGAGAACGATAGCGATGGCATGGCACACCATGACATTATGCTATAATGAGCATAAAATCATATATTGCCACAAGAAGGCTGGACATGGGTTGCAACGTGTGCATCATTAGCAAAGATGCGAAGCGTACCAGCCAGCGGAGGAACCAGCGTCGAGCCAATGAGCAAAATTCATTCCAGGTGCGCTTCTTCGCGCTACCCTATGCAAGAATGGCAATGCGGTGGCTCAGAGAACGAGATTGAGACGCACAAGCAGCAGTCAAGCTCCAAACTCCAATCCGCAACGCCGGCGACGACATTGCCTATAACGCTGGCTGCGTAGATGGTGACTTACTAATGAGCGACTACGCATAAATAGCACAAAGTGTATTCAAGGTGTTTGTGGACCTCCACTCCATCTTATGATACCAAGTCAATTGCATCTCGATATGGGACCATTATTCCTCCTACTTCGTGTTGTGCGACTCTCAGCCAAGTGGGGAAGCCGAGGCTGTTGTGCTCTAGACCGCCTGATCGCCCGACCTGAAGAGAGGAGTCGTGGGCTCAATAATAGTAAACCTCACATGTTCGTGACTGTGTCTTCAGACATGCACTCACGACCCTAACATTCTCTTGCCCCAGCCTGACCAATAATTCCGCGAGGATATCCCGGCACGTTCTTTCCCGAAGATGGAAGTTCCAACAACAGCGCCTCATGTGAGTGCCAAGACCAAGACCACATCAATCAACATAATCATGTGTACTGATCACAACTCACAGACAATCTATGGCGCCAGCAAGCTATCTGTGAACTACATCAAAATTCTACATCGTCACGTCAACCTCCCAATCCACATCGAAGACATCTCGAGCCCCATCCCAAAGACAGAATCCCAATGCCTTGAACTCCGTTCTAACAATCAATTCAACTCCCCACTCCTGCGTCTCCCACGAGAACTTCGCGATCTCATTCTTGGGTTCGTAGCAGACGACTGCCCTCCCCCTCTCGATCCCCGACGTTCCCAACTCCCCTCCCTCCTATCAGTGTCTTCTCAAATCAGAGACGAATTCGCTCAAATCTTCTATTCTCGGAAACTCATCATGGCGGGAGGCGCACCTTCTCCTTCTTACGAGAAACGTTTCTTCGAGGGGTTTTGTGCAGGACATAAAAAGTATGTGAGGAGGGTGCATTGGTTGTGGGATTCTTATGGGACGAAGGAACAGGCTGTGAGCAGGGCGAGGGACTTGGATGGGTTGACGTGTGTGAGAGAGGGGACGTGGACGGTGGGGTATATTGATGCGTTTGATGGGACGGGGGCGAGGTATGTTAATGCTTTTGGGACGTTTAGGGTTGCTGGTTGTGTTTAGTGAAGCTGGTGTTCTGTATTCTTTTGAGTGTTGGGAGTGAGGAATCGAGATATCGACAGTATGAAATCGCCAGCAAAATTTAATGATCTCGGATCCTGTGCTGATGGGGTCGACTGCTTGCCGACATGAGAAAGTGAACTCGAATGAAGCAACAGAATGACCGGCAGGAAGGTGTCATGGGTGCTCAATTCGGGAGTGCATTGCGACATTGATGATTAAAAATTAGAGGTTTGCAGCATGATGGCCAAAGCTAAGTCGAAATGTGACTACGAAGGTCGCGGGATCGCGGAATAGAGTACCCCATGCGCAGCTGAGCTGAGTCGACCATACGCAGCAGTGCTGAAGAACTGTTGGAATGTAGTACATGGAGTTTCTGCGGTACGAAGAGACGCTGATTCCTGTTCTCGCGGCCGGATGCTCTGTGAAGAGAGCCTACTTGGTCCCCGTGGAGAGGCAGGAGCGGTCCATGTCATCATATAGGTGTCCAAGGCCTAACAAACTCGTCTTCATTGAGGAACACGGGTTCAGTCAGCAGAAAATTCGCCTGCACCGGCAAAGATTGTAGGTTAGTGTATGTGACAGGCTCGGCGAACATTCGCTGACACCACGGGAGCCTTGTCCGCCGCCTCCCATGACCTCTGATACTGAAACCACTGTGATCGGTAGTCTTCAATTCGTAGCAATCAAGTTTCTTCATTTCGTGGCAGCTGTCAGTCTGGGCTACCGAAGGCTGGCACTATATCGAGCCGCCATCATGGCCGAACGCTCGACATCATGCCTCATCATGCCTCTGCTCCTGGTGTTGGAAGCAATCCCACTCCCATTGCCTTGCGCCATAGATACTGCATTGTGCTCAGAGTATGCATCCCGAAATGAACCGCTTAGTCGCTACCACCGCCAACAGCTCGGGCTGAGAAAAAGCCAGTGTCAGCCGATGTCCATCTGCGCCTATGAACGCAATACGTATATTACTCACTGTAAATGTTACCCGCGCTGTGACCAACAACCTTCTTGATGACACCCTTCTCCTCCAAGTCGTTGAGGGCCTTGCGCGCTAATGAACCGTTGATCTTCAGTCTGTCGACGAGGACGGCGACGGTGATGAGGCGGTACGACTGCACGTCCTTCTGCAGCTTCTCGTTGGTGTTCTTGTCGAGCACGACGGCGTGGTTGGCCTTGTCCTTGACTGTGCGAGAGAATCTATGTTAGTGACATGTATGGTGCGGTGCGAGCAGTGCAATATTTGGCGGTGCGCGGGTATCGATGATTTCGTGTATGCGCTGGTGATGGAGAGAGAGTCGTACCCTTGCCCTTGGACCACTTCTTCTTTTGCTTCTTGCCTCCGGTTGCTGCTGGCGCCATGATTGCTGTGTCTTGTGCAGTGGTCGAGGTCGGAGAAATCGATGCTCAAAGCGAGGAAGTGACCTCTCATTTTCGAGCGCCAAGCCAGGTGGGCAGCATCACGTGGGATTTGATGCGAATGTCAGGCAAGAATCCACAAATTCAGGCTCGCAATCACATGCCGCTGGCTCTGCAGCCAAGTGTCTGTACAACCAACACACCTGCGTCTCACCGATTGAGCCTTCCTCCAGCCATGCGATACATCAAACACCGATAGCAGAGATGTATCATCTCGTTAAGTCACTCTACCTCCACGCGACCAGCAAGGAAGAATACTCCATTCTCCTGCTCGGACTTGACAATGCCGGGAAAACGACCCTGCTCGAACAGATCAAGGCATTGTACAACCCAGCGCATGAAGCGAAGCTGAAGACTGTACCGACAGTGGGTCAGAATGTCAGCTTGATCGACCTACCAGAGCTCTACTTGCGCATCTGGGACGTTGGTGGACAACACTCCTTGCGAAACCTATGGCACAATTACTACAGCAGCTGTCACGCGATCGTCTTCGTCATTGATAGCACGGACATTGGCGACGCCGATATTGCACGGCTCTCGGAGAAAGGTGCTTCAGATGACGAAGGTAGACTGGGAGAATGCAAGTTGGTTTTGGAAGATGTGCTTCAGAACGAATCGGCCGAAGGAGTGCCTGTGCTAGTACTCGCAAACAAGCAAGATCGAGAAGACTGCGTTGAGGTTGTGAGAATTAAAGAGGGGCTGGTCAGGAAGGTCTTCGAAGGCGAGAAAGGACAGAACGTGCGAGACAGCAGAGTTCTGCCGTTGAGTGCCCTGACTGGTACTGGAGTCAAGGAGGCTGTCGAGTGGTTGTGCTCAAGAGTAAAATGGAACAAGGAAGCCAGGCCGCCTGTCATGCGCTGAGCGGTACATCTTCATGAATGCCTGGCAAAGTCTTATGTCTCCCCGGAGGAGAAGCGCATCAGGTCTCTTCTGCCCTTGGAGGAGCATCGCTTGGGCACATTGAGGCATTGCCGTTCTCCGAGACTCTGGCTGCTTTAAAGTCGCATGACAGTGCAGTTTGCGCCGCGCAGCCTCCCTAAGGCCGCGTCCAGGATCGACTTGTCTCTACTAGAGTCGTCACAGCGAACATGCAGCAGGCACGATCATCCCGGAGAGCAGCGCCGCGCCTGCGAAAAAGGGTCTCTTGCAGCAAGGCATCGAGAGGCTCCAATAACGCTCGACTACGTGCAGATGCCGTTGACGACGTTTGCTTTTAATGCAGCAGCGTATACGGGGGCCGATGTGTGTTTGGGAAGCCTTGCGGCATGAGACCAACGGGCAATGTTTGGTCGCTGAACAAACACACCGATATTGTGCGAGAAACAGCAGCTTCTTCATCTTTGATTGGACCTAGGATGCGTCGCGCTAAGCAATGTTCGAATTTCTGGCGGTGCAGCCGATATCCTCCACCTTGGCGTGGATGAGCACCGGATGGATTTGCGAACGCTCATTCGAGCTCGCAGCTCGCAGGCCACAGATCCTGGTATGAGCACCTCACGCAGTGACAGATTGCAGCACTATCTCTGCCAAAGAGATTAATACATGGTCTGATGAAGGCTCAGTGGACTGCCAAAGTGGTCGCTGTATATTGCAAGCCTCTTGCTTCATTGATCTCCAGTGGCCATGGCGACTCTCAATCGCAGTCGCATATTCCTTCTTCTCGCGTGAGCAAGAGAGCTTGTAGACAAAGCACACACAGAAGCAAAGCTCCACTTTTCAAGCGCCGACTCTTAGTCCTTTGTCCATTGTATCCCTTGACTATTGACACCTGCAAGCGAGCTTCCACAACGATGAATCCTCAAAGCTCTAACAAGTCTATCCCGTCTTGCGACACATGACTATTTACAGACGGTAGTCCTTGACAACATGATGAAAAAAGGCGGTAAAATGCCAGCTCGCCTAGCAATCCCTTCACGGTACCACACCCAGACCCCCAAACACCCTCACACATAAGCATATCTAACACCACCTTCTCCCGTCTAGAAAACAAGTCTCCCGCTACCACGACTACGACCCCTCAACCGACACCGAACCCGGCACGCCCGAACACGAAACCTTTCTCCAAACCCGAGCATCCCGAATCCTAAACCTCTGGAAAATCTGTGTCCTCTTCATCTCGTTACTCTTAGGTCTACTTCTCGGATTCCTTTCATGCGACAACATCCAAAACCTGTCGCCGCAGCGAGATTGTGGCACGTCTATACCCGACGCACTCTCGAAAGGTTGCGAGTTCGATATGTTGTCGAATGCATGGATTCCCGAACGATGCTTTGAGAGAGAGACGGAAAGGGAGTTTAGGGACTGGGTTTGGAGTCATCGGCGACTGAAACGTGCGTTTCCGTATTTTAGTGATTCGGGAGGGAAGGAGTGGATTAGTCATGAGGAAATTCTAGGGAGGCATTTAGGTGAGGTTTGGACTACGGAGGAAGTTGGCTTTGGGTGGTGTGTGTTTTTGGGGAAGAGGGCGGGGAGGTTGTTAGCACAAAAAAGAAAGGGGATGGTTGTGGATGGCATGAAGGAGGTTATGGAGCAGTGTTCGAGGGTGTATTTGGGAGATTTGGCGAGGAATTCAAGTAGGGGGAGAGACTTGGGGGTATTGAACAGGAAGATTCAGGTCGGGTTTGGGAGATGTTGATGATGTCGTCATGACCGCTAGTTAGTAGCGGAGGAAGCCTACATGTAAGGGTGCAGTAAATCGTTGATTTCTGTGGTGTCGTTCAGTTGAAGTCCGCACTTGGACATAGACACTCTGCAGATACAGTGCTTAGAGTCACCAGTTCCAGATCTCATGATCGACTTCAGAAGTGGATGGCATTTGCCTCTTGAATTCACATAGCAATCTGGCTTGTGTTGGCCAGACCCCTTTATCGTTTGATGAAAAAGGTGCCATCTCTAAAGCCATGTCGATGATCACGCCGGGAGGCTTTGGTCCGTGTCTCACAAGATGCGTTATCTAAATCGCTCAAGATGGTCTTGACGTATCTCTTCTGGTCGCGGTCCATTCTTTCGAGGCTGTAGAGGTGGAAAAGACGCCGTGACACGAGAACGATTCGGCTGCTGTACACGGTACAGAATTCGAGACGTACTCCACACTTTTCTTGACTTGAATTGCCAGGCATGGCAGTCTGACAGCCGCAGCTTTGTCGACGGAGTGAAATGTTTCGCTTGATGGCGGTGTTCTTCCAGGTATCTCCAGCTTTGACCTTCAGCGTGTGCTCGAGCCATAGCAAGTGATCTCTCTCGCGGGGATCAGCAATTGGCCGGATGTAGCAAGCTGCAAGAATGGCTAGCATAGTTCGCAGCCTTCAATGTGACACAAACACAGCGCAGTCTGAGATAGATGCAGTCATTCTACAGAAGTCGCGGCTGGCCCGTGGATGTTCATTCGGATTGTGATATGGTAAGCAACAATCGAGGCCACAGCGCTGATGCCGACAGAGCCTTGTCGCCCTATTTCGGGGACTTCGCAGATCGCCGTACATCGAATGTCCCAGGACTAAGGGGCGAACGACAACTCTGTCTCAGTGCTCCGAGGATGCATAGCATGTCGCAGATGGCAGTACAGTCTCGATCTCTTTTCCCGGGGTGATTCCTGCTTCTCTGGCCTCGCTTTGGGCCTTTCGCGCAATTGTCGCACTCGGCGAATCTACCGAGGAATGAATTTCCTGTAATCATTCCGGGATTTACACGATCCTTTGCGACAGGATAGGATCGCGCTTTGGATATCCGCAGTCTTGTTGGTCGACCCTATTACATTCTTGGTGCCGTTTGAATTTCAAGATGTGTCGTCTAAGCGCTTCATTGTAATGTCGCGCGAAGCAATGCGTTTCCAAGAAAGATGCATGACTGATAGTTTCGCTCCGAATGCGATCGTCGATGCTTGCCCCCATCCGCGTCTCGAACGTTGTCAGACCCTTATCTGGGAAGCGGGCAGAATCACTACTAAAGCCAGTGCAGTCACTGCACTGACGGTGCGTGCAACGAGAGCAGTTGGTGCAGCCTGTACAACAACTTCCGCACTGGCAGCAGACAAACATGATGTTTGCTTACCAAGTCCTTCGGGTGGATGATGTCGTGGTCGTGTGTGGCTTCTGAATGTATGAACTCCAGGAATACTGCTTTTCCAGTTCGTTGATGAGCAGGATTGGAGCCATACTCTCGAGAGGCTCATTTCCTTTTATACTGACGTGAGCGAAGTGACGTTCCGTGCCAAGTCACCTTGTGCTAGTCAGATGGCCATGGGCACATCACGAACCACGAATGTACCGGAGGCATCGCCATGTACGGCATGATGCAAGTGCCGATCCATATGGAGTCGCTGGAATCTGAACCAAGAGCGCAACGGCAAAAGTTATGCCGGATATTCGACTTGCCTTTCATAACGCGGGAAGTCCAGCAAACTCATTCCGAAGCAAGACGTGAAGTGGTTCATCGTGATGGGACGCTGACTGTCCGGAGCCGTCGAATAATCTTCGGCTCAATTGTATAACACCTTCGCTCGCCTCGCTCGCTGCCGCATCTCTTGACCACTCTGGTGTTGTCGCATACGCCTAGACTCTCTATCTCCAAGCATCCGGTCGGAAAGGCGGTATTCGTTCAGATGCGCGAGAGCCACGATGGCGTGGTAAGTCTACTAAGCATGTGCCGGAGAGCCAAGCGGAGCGCAGACAGCACACATCAGCATGCCCAGTAGGCCATGACGCGTAGCATTGAACACTGCTTCTTCCGGGCGCCATCATTGTCCAGATATGTCGATTCACGCAACGTCGACACCAGAGCAGGAAGATGTTGGCAGAAGGAGGCCCTAAACAACCAAGCCTTGCTGGGATTTCCTTGATGGTCGGGGCGAGCCGCCAATGCGAGATCTCGAGGCCCGAGGGACATCTGCTGTGGACCTCACACTTTTACTTAGCATCTCTCATGAGCATGACGATCTGACATCGGTGTGGCAGCGAACGGAAGCATTCGCTGGCTTAAACGGCGCCAACATGCAATTGGTCGATGGCTGGCACTCAACGAGCAACTCCGTCATGCGTACCTGGTGCATTATGATAGACGTAAGTTCGGTGCTTGAAACATGTTGACTCCTCCTTCCAAGTTTGTGATTTACGCATTACACCTGTCTCGGAGAGTATAGAGATATCTTCCTTCACCTACACGCCGTAGCCAGCGCCGTCTACTCCTACTTATCCCCTCAGATATCTATTGCGCTTACGATTGGACACTATGTGGGAAACTTCCTTCCAGCACGCATCGTCAACACCCCTACCCCCTAACGTCTCAATCGACACCGGCCTGCAGCTGCTTCACGATTTCGACTTTGTCGTTCGCCTATCGCCGGACTGTCGAGGCTGCAAACCGATTTCTCCACCTCAGCCCAAGAATGGCGAGCGCAAGAAGCCTAGCGGGAACGAAGCGACAGCCGATGTCCAGTACTACGAAGTGGAGGACGACCTACCGTTCATTCCGAAAAAGCTTTGGGCAGGCGGCGTGAAATACCAGGCAGACTTCGTACCTACACAAGATGGCTGCGATATCACTGTTCACGCACCTGGAGGATTCACCAGCACGAATCGCTGGCGGTTATTGAGAGAACACATTTCTGAAGGGGCAGAGGCCTCGCTTGAACGCATAAAAGCCAAAGATCTGGATCATGCTGGCGATAGCGGGCCAGGCTGGTATGTGCAGATCGTTAGCGATGCGAAAGTGGAGAAGGTGTTTGCCAGTTTTGTGAAAGGCTTCTTGAAGAATTCGCACCAGCAACTGCAGCAGGCGTTTATCGAAAAGCTGAAAGCCACGCCGACACAGCAACGGAATAGGAGGCCTACGCTAGGCCGCAGGAAATCCAGCATGCTTTAGGAGGGTACGGAGGACGGACACACGGTGGGCTGACAGGACTGGGCATGCTTGAAGAAGTAGGTGTCTGGGTATAGCGAGAGATAGACGATCTCCGGAAAGTATGTAATGTGTAGTGTCTGCAGGTCGGACTAGAATCGTCGATACCAGGGCTGTCGAGTGGTTTTGTTTTTCCATGGGCCGTCCCAGTGCCTCGTGTGTATCATATGATAGCCGATATCGCCATGCAGGCGTCTGCACGTGGAGTAGAGTTCAGGGCCGAAGATCCGCTAGAACTAGCGAAGTTGATGTTCAAGATCCAATAATGTGAGAAAATCCAAAAGCAGTGAACCGAATTTTAGGTAGAATATTCTATGTGAAAGGGGAACATTGCTCAATTTCACACTCCATGTCACGGATTGGTGGTGAGCGGTTGACTGGACTCGTAATTCAGTCCAGTCTTCAGAGCTCCCGCCAATCGAGACTTCTTTGGCCGTGCACCGAGCTCAGACCCGCCCGCAAGTGACGTTTGCTGCGAATTTCAACGCACTGCCGCCTTCGCCTTCGCTTCCACAACCTCACCAACTTTCAGAACGTGTGATCGCTAAATTAATTCCACCAAAACACTTCTCCGAAAGTCATCAACACTCACACATCATCCAATCCGTAAGACATGGCCTCATTCGGCGCCCCTCAGACCGGCGGCAGAGCCTGCTACAACTGTGAGTCGCCCTGCTCGGCACTTTGATGGGCCGCTATTGCCAATCGAGCTGTCTCGTCGTCGCCGCGCGCTTTGAGACTGATTCTTTCCAGGCGGCGAAACCACCCACCAAGCTCGCGAATGTCCAAACAAGGGCAACCCAACTTGCTACAACTGCGTAAGTTCCTGGCGAAACGATCACTTGAATTCGTGACCAACGACCATTACAGGGCGGCCAAGGTCACCTTAGTAGGGACTGCACCGAGCCTACCAAGGACAAGGTACACATAGTCTCGTTCGCCCTCGAAAGATGGCTACTGATAATGTGACAGTCATGCTACGCCTGTGGCGAGACTGGCCACATGAGCCGCGAGTGTCCTAACGGCGGCGGCGGCGGTGCTCGCTCGGTTGGCTTCGGCGGTGGCGCTGGATCTGACCAGGAGTGCTACAAGGTAAGCGTCTTCTCACGACAGCTGGACTAGATCAAGGCTGATGCTTTACAGTGCGGCAAGGTCGGACACATCGCGCGTAACTGCAACCAAGGCGGCTACGGAGGCGGCAACTTCGGCGGTCGTGGTGGCTTCGGCGGTGGCTATGGCGGCGGCAACTCTCAGCAATCGTGCTACACCTGCGGTGGCTACGGCCATCTCTCGCGTGACTGCGTTCAGGGTCAGAAGTGCTACAACTGTGAGCTCTGCACTTACCATTCTTTCATCTCATCAGACTGCTAATACTCTCTACCAGGCGGCGAAGTCGGTCACCTCTCCAGAGATTGCCCAAGCGAGGCTTCTTCTGAGCGTACTTGCTACCGCTGCAAGCAGCCTGGCCACGTTCAGGCTTCTTGCCCAAACTAGACGAACACTAATGACTTCACGACCTTCATCTTGCATAGCGAAAATCGACAGCAGCCTTCACTGAGATAGACGACCCTAGGGACGATGGACGGTGTGTATGGTGGGTCAAAGGTCGTCCGGGTCGGCATAACAGAGGCGTGATGAGCACATTGCTCGCTATAATCAGCCTCTTACGAGATCTTCTAGCCTGGAGGGCTACTTCACGCGGCCTCAAAATGAAGAGGGGCGGATGTAGCGAGCTGGGAATGGAGAGGCTGGTAGTTCCAGAAGAACAAGCAGAATCATAGCATGCTAAAATGAAGAAGCAAGTAGCATGAGGCTCATGATGAGAGTTTGTCTTATCTTGATCTTCGCCAGGTCGAGTGACAGAAATGCCGACAGACATATCATATGATTTCTCCTTACATGACACTGTACTCCGCGGACGGATGGCTTCGCCTTCTCTGTGACCAGACAGCTCCATCTACGAGTCTATGGCCAAGCATGTTGTCTTGCAGACAGATGGCCAGCTATTGCAGAGAGGCCCCAAAACACACAGAGAGGGAGAGTAGAGCTCTTCCGCCGACATTTCTGACACGCAGCATGCCACTAGTAAGAGGACTTTTACTCGGCCGGCACCACCAGCGGCATGCCGTCTCGCCGTTCCCCGCTTTGGAGAATACAGTAGTTAGCATTAAGGCTTAGAACACAAGGCACAACAGAGCCCGAACATTATTGCCGGCGCCTGGAGAACATGGCAAGACTGCGGCCCAAGAGTCCAAGACGAGGTTCCGGCATGGCTAGCCGTGTGGCGTCAGCAGTTCTGATGTCCAAGGGAGAATCTCGCGTCGATCGCAGCTGTGTGCCTCATATCCTTCGCCAATTGTCCTGCAGGCCTCATCATCATCATCATAGCCAAACCGGTTCAGGATGCGCTTTAGGCCACCCACTGCATTCTGGGCGAGTAGTACGCATGGCGTAGTCATAGAGTGCCTTCCCTCTTAAGTCTCTGGCCTGGTCCCAAGAAATCGGCCTGTGCAGCGTGAGTACTTTGCTTCCAATACATCAGACATGCTTTCAAATCTCATACCGACGGCGTGCATTATAGCTGCTGCTTGTGTTTCGCCCGTATTTGGACAGGCCAACTATCTCAATAATGTATCTAATCCACTTTCCCACTACTTTACGGTATGGACTTGGCTGGTAACTGGTCTCGGTTCTTGCTAATTGCTTCCAGCGGCCTCAATCAATGGCACCGGCGGTGAATATCAGCATAAGTCAAGATGGCCAAGCCGATGGTCTCATATTTCTTGGTCCATATGGAGCACAGTACACAGCAAGTGGCCCTCGGATCTACGATAAAACGGGCAATTTGATATGGGATGGCTTTGGCGTCATTCCTGCCAATGCTCACAACGTGCACGTCTGCCAATACCAAGGATCACCTCATCTATGCCTCGCTCAGTGCATGGACCCGATGGGATACGGCGTGTGTCAGGCCTTGATACTGGACAGCAATTATCGTGTCGTACAAACAGTTCAGACAGGAAGATCAGCAATGCCCGTCGACCAGCATGAGTTTCAGCTTATAGATGACGGGAAGACTGCACTAGTGTCCTTCTATCAAACAGTTCCCCACGACATGAATTATTTCAATTACACAGGTGGTCTGCCGTATGTGACGCAGTCAGGCTTCCAGGAAATCGATGTAGCGTCTGGAGACGTGCTTTTCGAGTGGTACTCCCTCAACCATGTGGATATTTCTGAAACTCACATTCTGCCAAACTCCAGCGACGTTTCGGGTAAGACGAACTTATGAGTACATTTTGCAATAAGCTAATGAACATTTGCCAAAAGGTTTCGGCACGAGTGGCACGTCTGGCTTCGATTACTTCCACCTCAACAGTGTCAGCAAGTCTCCGTCTGGCAACTTTCTGGTCTCGGCCCGCCATACACATACGATCTACTACATTAACGCAACAGACCAAAACATTATCTGGAAAATGAGCTCTCAAGGGGCCTCCACCTTCCCAATCGAACAAGGCTCTGCAAGCTTCAACTTCAGCTTCCAGCACGATGCTCGTGTCATAAGCGAGAACGCCACGACGATGGTCATGTCATTCTTCGACAACGCGAGCAACGGATACAACCACGACCTCGACACTTCTTTGGCGTCTTCCAGTAAACTCGTGGCTATCGACTACGGAAAAGGCCTAGGCACAGCTTCCGCAAGACTGCTCAGAGTGACCTATCCCCCACTCAGCACGATATCCGCCTCCCAAGGAAACGCGCAGGTGCTAGAGAACGGCAACATTTTCCACGGCTGGGGCGACGTACCCGCATTTTCCGAGCACACTGCAAACGGCACCGTCGTGCTAGCCGGAGAATTCTCTCAGCCGGGAGGAGGAATGTTCAGCTACCGAGCTTTCACCTTCGACAATTGGACCAGCACCCCCTCGAACACTGTGCCCTCAGTTTACACCTATGCCCTTAACGATACAGCCCCTACCAACATCTACGCTTCGTGGAATGGAGCTACGACTGTTTCGACGTGGCGATACTACGGCTCTCAGAAGATCGGCGATGCTTTTGATGTGATAGGAAACACGACCAAAGCCGGCTTCGAGACTTTGTGGGTTGCGCCGAGTTTCTACAGGTGGGTCATGGTGGAGGCTGTAGCGCAGAATGGCACGAGTCTGCGGAATTCCAGCTATCAGGCGACGTTTACGCCGAGCGAAGCGATGCTGCCTTCGTGTACGGAGTCTGGATGTGCGTCGTTGCCTACGACTGGGGTCTATTTCGCACCGAATGGGTCTGTGTATCGCGGTACGGATTAGCATTGCGCGTTGGATGTGAGGGATGAAGGCTTGAATGACTATATGGTAGAGAAGATAGATAATTGTTGCACTCAACCGGCTTAAGATTTTCTTGTCGTAAATCCTTCGTATCTCACGTGAAATCATAAACCACCAAGGCCTGCTTCCCTTGCCCGTGCTCCTTTAGCACTACGACGTTCTCGTCGTCGAAGCCAATCCAGCCTCTGCTGATAGTCAACTCTGGTTCATCCAAGCTATGGCTACCATGAGTCACGACGTCAAGTCCTGACTTGTGCAGACTCTCCTGTTGAGTAAGTTGAGTAATCGCCGGCGCAGTATTACTAGGCCTGACTTTGACCGATAGATCGCCATGAAGTCTCTTGCGTGCACTCGATGTGGTGAAGCCGCCTTCAAGCTCCCAGACCCTCAGCTCGTCGCCCTGTCTACTGATTGAGACAGCCTTGCCGCGGCCACCGACGTGCGCTCCAGACACCGCAGATGTATGGCCCCAGAGCCTGGCCCCAGGACTAATGGTTAAGCTGTCTGCCGTAGAGGTGACCAGGTATAGCGTCAAAGTGTTGTCCCGATGCGAGGTCAAGAGATAGGGGTGGTTGTAAGAGAGAGATGTCGGTTTCGAATGGATGTGCTTCAGTTCCAGTGCTGTCGTGCCTCCATGGAGACCAGTATTGGTGACTGGCAAGTGATACATCATCGGCCGATTCGCGAAAGCTAGAGGCCGATAATGCTGATCGATGGCGGACGCTAATCTGGAGTTCAGAAGAGTACCACCAAGGTCGATCTTGACTTCTTGTATGCCGACAGTCCATCCGGACAGATATGTCGGCATTGAATATGCTATCGAGACGTAAATGGCGGAGGACGTCATCCGGAGCGACACCGACAATGGTGGAAGGACGGTGTGTGACTTCATGGAATGCAGTAACCGCGGCGGGTCTTTGACTTCTGTCTTTGGGTCGCTCTCCTGGAATTGATAGACTGATAAAAGTTGCATGGCCGTCATCGTCACAGCATAAGGCCAGCGTAATTCCGTTGCCGTCAGCACACCATTTGAGGATGGCTCATGGCTGTACTTGTGGTTGAACTTCTGCTCTTGATGATCCAGAATATATACGCTGAATGAACCGTCTTCAAAGCCCACGATTACCCTCGAAAGGGGGTTGTTGGCATTTGACGAGTCCACTGCTAGCGATGTGGGCGGAGATGAAGTCGACGAGCGCTTGAACTTCTTCTGCGCAATCATGCCGCGTGCGCCTTTCGCCGTCCAGGCACGCAGACCGTCCTCACGATCTGCCATGTATATTATCCCGTCTGACATTTCCACAAGTACCGGAGGTACTGATTCTCGTTCCGCCACAGGAATCTCGTTCACTGCAGCGCTTCCTTGTACCCAATTCTGCCGTAACTTATACTGCTTCTTCCAGTTTGTGCGACTGCCGCCTCTTACAAGATGATCTTCGTCTAGCCATCTTGACGCCTTGGAAGCAAAGTGTAGACTGCTGTTGGGCGTATCTAGGTCCTTGAGACCTGGGAGTCTGCTGGCCCTCGGACGGACAAAGCGGTCGTAATAGTGAGACTTCCATAATTGCCCGTCGCGGGCCAGCTTGCGGTATTTGTGAGAGAGCCTACCTTTTCAGCTAAGAGTCACGATTGATTGCAGACTACGATCACATACCTTTCGCATACCGTAAGTTGGGTTGTAGGTAGAAAGGAAAGCACTTTCAGTAACAGCTCATCGCTCAAGTATGACAGTCGGTCTGACGAGGTCATCTTCGTGCGCTTAGTTGGCAGCACATCGTCTGAGATGTCACCATCATCGTCTCGCGCCCTCTTGGCCATCCCGCTGTGTGAACGTACAAGCGATTGAAGCAGAGGAGTATGCTCTGCTTTTGTGTGAGATGCGATTCCTTACATAATCTCGCTTTCGGATCTCGGCGCCTCGGCAAGCTTCGCGTGTCAAGCGCGTCACTCGATCAGCTCGTGCTCCCCAACATCATTTGCCTTGGATTCGCCGCCCAAACTTCTAGAAGACACCGATTGCACAAGTGCCAATACATGGACGCTACACTACAAAGAGAATGAACTAGTATTCTGGGCTCTTCTCATTGATCATAAGCCCGGAACTCATGCATATCTAGAGCTCGGCCCCCTGGCCCAGGCTCCCAGCCTCCAGGATGGACCTACAGCAACAACTTGAGCTGAGCATCGGACGGATGTTCATAAGACTCGAAAGTCTTGAGAGAGAGAAAGCTGATCTTGAGAGAGAGAATGCTGATCTGCGAGCACGAAACCGGTTCCTGGAGGAACGAGACCCGGGTAATCAACGAGGTGGCGACCTACCAAAGGACTATCCAAGTCCAGCGACCAGCTCGACCGATGAGGTGAAAGCAGCAGACGGTCAAGACCTCGACGACAAGTACGAAGTCCTTGGTCGAAAATTTGCTGATCTGCAGGCTAGCTATGCCTCGCTCCAGTCTGAACACGCTCCTTGCTACCAGCAGATTGAACATGCCAAGGCGAAAGCCGAAGCAGCCCGGATGAAGGCAGTAGAATACAAGAATGGCGCAAAGGCCTGGAAAGCATACGCTGAGCACCAAGATCTTCAGCGAAAGTCTGATTCAGCTTCGAAACCGACTCAAACAGAAAAGGTACACCAAAAGTCGACTGATAAAAATGGCGACCGATCTGGAAATGAAGACGCATGCGCTGGCGCTGCAAAAACATGTACCACAGGAGTACCGGAAGGGGCCCATAGTGAGCAGGCTGATTCCAATATCACTGGCGGTCTACCGTCGGGACTAACGCGAGCGCGCGATCAAACAGGCGAAGACGAACTTCCTGAAGAGCCGCAGTTAATAGATGCTCGCGTGCCTTCCAGCCAGACTACGATCGTACCATCGAGCGACGATGATCCGAAGCAGTCAAAGGAGAATGGTATGAGCAGCGACTTTGAGCCGATCTTCGTTTCTGCTCGATGCTTGAAACGCAAGAGAGGCAGATCACCCGCTGGCACGCCACCTAGACGAATCAAGCAGGAGCACCAATCTCCCATCAACATAATTGAGTTGAGTTCGGATCCAATTGCCGCTGCTGGGCTGGCACATCAGTCGTCAGTAAACAGCACATACTCAGATCTGGACAGGCCTCTGATTCCAATAATCACGCCTCGAATACCGAGACGTGTTCAAGACCTGCAAGCAAGAGCCACGTCGGAAGAAGCCCGCAGACCGATGCCACGGTTGAACAGAAATAGCTCTTCACGTTCCGATGGGGGCCTTGTGGATCAGACTTCACGTTTTGAACCAGACGAAGCGGGATCAAACAGTCGCGCAACTAGACTGTTGCACCAAAAAGCAGGCGGTTGTGCTACAGAACGGCCTAGCCGCACGGCTCGCTTATCCGGTCGAGGTACGATAGAAGCATTGCAGCAGATCAGTCCTAATGTACCGATTGTGCCACGAAGCAAGGATTCTGCGGCCAAAGCAAAGACCAAAGCTAAGAGGACAGGTCCTGCAAGCCATGCTGAATTGCTATCTGAAGCTAGTGACATATCCAGCCAGGTGTCGTCACGACTTTCGAAACCCCAGCCAGTATCCGCGGTGGAAGCGGAGGATCAATTGGAGGACATGCTTAATGAGCCTGCCACTGAAAGAACTCCGACTCTGCTGAAGAAACCACCTCAGCGCAATCAGCAAGCAGCTGCCTCCACTCACCTACCTACACCTGTTTCCGGTGTCAAGCGCAGATCTCCTCTGAAGCGACGCAGTCCTGTCAAAGGCAACAATGACTCGCCGCCCCCCATAGATCCTGAAGATGAGCCTCTCCGTCTGCGTGATGTCAGATCACTCAAGCTTGACGACTTCAAGATCAATCCAAAATACCAAGGCACCGACCATGCTTTCGCCGACACTCTACGGGGAAGAGACCAGCGACGAGGTCTGCACGCCTGCACTCGAGCCGATTGCTGTGGCGGCGCATTAGCAAAAGTCATCGCAATGGGCGGTAATGCACTATCTGGCAAGACCGATGAGCAGGCTCTCGACATGTACCTCGGGCCACAATGGAGGGACATATTCAGTAAGTTCAATGCACAGAAGAGGAAAGAGACGATCACACAAGCACATGCGCACTGCTTTGCAAATCAGCATGGAAAACACCGACAGGCTTTCGAGCGACGAAGTACTCCGCCAGGTTTCTGGAGAACAGATTTTCCGACGACGCAGGAAGAGGAAGAAGATCGTAAGAAGGCTCAAGAGATGGAGCGACGCACTGTCGAGGAACGTTATCGTGAGGCCATCGCTGGTGGAGGTCGGTGGATTTTCAGAGATGAGTAGATTGCATTTTTAATCGTGATGACTTCGGCATCAGTAATTTACTGGGGTAGCAGCTGGTGAATGACATTGCTGCTCACGAAGTGATTGCTTCGCATACTATGTCAACTCTATCATCACTTCAAAGCCAATGAGCGAGACTACACTGCTGTCTGCGACATTGCGAGCGAAGTCGTTGCTGTTCAGCGGAGTCACTCACATCCTGTTATCGCTGCCTTCTGCTATTAGCGATATCGATAGAGTCTGTCTATCCAGCGGAGTTGCAATCCAGGACACGGCTAACGAAAACATCTCGAAACTGAGAGGAAGATAACTTTCAACTAACAAATGGACATTTCGAGACCAATCCCGCCGCACGAAAAAAAAACTTTCAGCTGTTAAAAAGATAGCCTAGCACTACGCCGCTATATGGCGAACGCTACGAGAGAGATAACTTTCAGATATCGAAAGAATATTTCGGGCCTAACGCCAACGCTACGAAAAAGATGACTTTCCAACTATTGAAAAGATATCTGGAGAATAATGTCGCCGCACACGGTACTCTGACCGTGTTTGAATGACATCGAGGCACGTTCCTGATTCCACATGACGAGTAGGTGCGATGAAGATCACGACAAGCGAAAGAAACACACAATCTGGAACATGAACAAGCATGCATTTTCGGGTATCTCCATAACAGACAGAATCTGCTCCCAGCCTAGTCGAAGTCTTCAACGCCGTCATCCCTCATAACGTCGTATTCCCAGGAAGTCACATCGCCGTGATCCAAGAACTCAACACCCCGCTAAAGGCTCGCTCACACAAAGCCGCGATCCACACACAATATCCTAGCATAACAGTCTACTACAAGACGCCTCACGTCACATAGCTTTGCGCTGCTCCGCACCATCTTTCCAAGTCCTCCAGCCTCGATCGCAATGCCTTGACTTCAGTCTTGAGAGCAGCATTCTCTTTGCCCAAAGCACCGATGTGTTCGATGGCGCCATTCAGGATTTCGCATTTGCTTGGCTTGACAGCTTCTCCCAGGCCATCGCTGGGCTTGGAGCCTACTGCTGTTCGCTTCGAGGCCAGGGACGGGACCGTCTGGCGGAGCTTGTCAAGATGCGCGTTGAGATTCTCGCGATACCGTCTCTCGACAGCAGTATGCGGGATGCGTTGACGTTTTCTGCCTCTTGGCTTGACTTCTTCGCTGGGTACATATTCGTCGTCCTCGTCCTCGCTACCAGAACGCTTGATCGATGGTGTGCCAGAAGTATTGGTGACCCTTCTCGGTCGGTGGTCTGGTGCTGCTGGTGCTGTGATGGACCGGGTAAGGTTCGGCCTCTCTTCCCTGATCGATGATGTTTCCTGGAGTTTCGCGTAAGAGGTGTGTGGACTCATGCCTCCGTACAAGCTGCGAGGGCTCTGCGCGCAAGAGGTGACCCGCTCGTGTCGTGGAGGAATGTGCAGGTGATGATTCGCGTGGTGTCGCGTCGTCTGATACGCGTCCAGAGGATCGCCTGGAAAGCCTGCTGTCGAAGGTGTTCCCATATCGACGTCCGACGCCCAGCTCGTCTCTGGTACGTAGCCCATCGGTGGCGAGATGAGTGGACCACCTTCACTGTGCATGCTGTCTTCATAGTCACCGTGGAACATACGGAAATCTGCCTCGTGAACATTGGCCATGGGTATGTTATGCCCTTGCTGCCAGTGATTGAGCGTCATCTGGTCGTGGATGTGGTGGCGTCGCCATGGGTCTGCGCTGATTATTGTGTCGGGCATCTGATCGAAAGATTGATGCACCGTGAAGGAATGCACACCTGAGTGAAGAATGGCGGTGGTCATGGAGCAGATTCACAGCAGAATTCTCAAATATTGGGTTTCGAGGGCAGCAAGGGTTCTCAATCTCGAAGAGGGTTCAAATGCGGCTTAAACACCGCTTCCAGCGTTCTGCGTGTTCGATTTCAGGGGAGTTGCGGCCAGTAAGATGTACAACTTTTGGGAGCTGCGCGCGTATCGCCATAGTTGTATACTTGCTGCCACTGCCACAGGCCCTTAGGCTTCTTCTGGAAGCCACCACATTACCAGCTAGGCTGCGAGAAGCCGCCGCCTAGTCAAGGCCAGCAAGCAAGCAGACATGAAGTCTAATCGGTCACACCGATGGGTTTGGGCTGTACAAGGCGATACCAGGGCAGCGAGGGCACTTTCACAAGCCTGTGAGATGCGCCCACGCTTCCACCTGTCGGAACGTTTTGGGCGACCTCACTTTGGCGACCAACCGCTTCTGTAGTAGTGGTGCAGACCTGCAGTTGCGAACAGGCGCATTGGCTAGAACAGCCTGTACCAGGTACTGACCTTGCTTTTCGGCACCTGTGCATCCCTATTGGGCGGATACGGTCGGCATCCCGAGAGCGAGGCACATTAAGATCATTTCTCCCACGTGTCGAAACAGCCACGGAGCCCACAAGGCAGAATGGCAGATAGTGATGCATTTCCTGGCTTGGGTTGGATCCAATAAAGACGTGTGCTCACAACGCGGAGCGAACCGATGGAACAAGTGTCTCGCGGCTGCAAGAGCACGTTGCCGCGAGGGCGTTCATGCTAGGGTAGAGATCGTACATAGTACTACATACGTAGTCAGCAGCCCGCCAATTCAACCGGTGTTTTGTCGTCCATTTCCCAGGAAGGGATTGGCTCTATCCGACTCCCGAGAAAGAGGTAAGAAGTTACTACTAAGAACGCTGCAAGGACAAGCTTTCGAGAAGCCCCGCACAATGATAATGGCTTTGGGGCCAAGAGAGCTGTGGGAGCAACCTGCACGATGACCAAGTCCTGCCGACCCCAGGATACGCTCATCTGTAATCAATAACAGCGATGTTCTCAAACTACTTTCCTGAATAGTAAAGAATTTCGCGTAGGAGTCTCAGCTTTGCCCGAAAGGCTGGCAGCTAAAAGCTGTGCAGCGAATAGATCTTCGCATATTCTGGATCGAATGGAGTACACATTCCCAAAAGAGGTCAAGCTGACTCGAAGACGGCCCAGGATTTCCAGACCGTCTTCAGCTAGAAGTTACTCGCCGCCAAAACACCGGTCGCTGTCCGCAAACGCCATAATAATGACTTGTGAATGGCCGGACGCATGCTCACGTCCATGGCTGGAGCATGGCAGCTGAACGGTGGGCCTTTCACACAGCCGCTCCTTATCGTTTCGACACTTTTGTGCGTCTATCTGCAACGTAGCGAGCCTAGCAATAGTACCTCGCCAACCCGCCGCAAATGAGCGGCACTCAAGAACCGTCATCATTAATGCTCACCGTCTACCGTGCTACTGTGTTAGCGGCAGGTACGAAATGGCCACGTCTGAGCATCTTCGTTACACATACCTGTCGCCTGTCAGAGTGGTGCTCATGCCAAGATGATTAGAGGAGCGTTCTTACCTCGTCTTGTTCGATGAGCACGTTGTAATCAGTGCCTAGGGTGCGAATCTCGTCCATAATCTTAGCTGGCACCTTAGCCGCAAATCCTTTGATCAAGGTATATTCGTCTATGATGCATCACGCAGGCTATTAGTGATCTGTCTCTCTCTCTCTAGTGTTTGGGGCCCGCATCGTACAGAGCAGAACGCCGCCCTGAGTAAGGAATCAGCACATTGCATCGTTTGAAATGTGTGAAACAACTTACCGCATCCAGTACCGCCTTCTTGGCTTGGTCAAGCACCCAAGGCGGAGTGCCCTTCGGATACGAGACGATAATTTGGTTTGTGAGAGGCTCCGATGCGAGAGCGAAGGCAGCCAGAATGGCTACCAGGATGACGGTGATTGAGAATTTCATATTGCTGTACAGCTTAGGTAGGCAATTTGACTGGTATCTTTAGATGGTAAGCTCCAGACTGATGAAGGCAGTGAGTGAAGAGGTGATGTTTATAGTCGTCGATCATCTGGACCAAGTCTTCCTCAGAAATGGAACCGACCGGAAGGATACAATGACGCACATGGCAAGGGTCCTGTCGCGGAAAACGGCCCGTTCCGTCTACCCGCTTTGTCTCTAAAGCAGTCACGGTCACGAGTCACGAGCACCGCGGAGGCAGCTTTCTTTGACAATCACCATACGCAGAACCTCGTCCTCATCCTCACTAACTCAGGGCTTTGACACGATCCTCACTCCGCACCACCTCAACCTGCTCCATCGCCAACCCTACTACAAGCAAAAGCAGTCGACGGTGCCGCCGCGCTCGCCGCGCGTTCACAAGAGTTTGAGGACCAAGAAGAGAAATCGAGTCGGCTCAGAATTTTACGTGGAAGCGATCACTCGTGGCTGTAGCCTTGCCACGGGCAGGTGCAGGCCTGGGGGTGGCGGGCACCAAGAGCTTCGGAACGGGGTCATCATCATCATCATCATCAACAAGAGGCTGAAATTTAGCTAGCAACTATATTGCTGCATTTTGTCCGTGTCAGGACTCTCCTTCCTTCTTGCGAGCTGTTGAGACTGAAAACACGCACTACGCTGCGCGCGCAGTGAACTGGCCTGTGAGCAGGAGGCCTCTTACACCCACCGCCAAAACCCCTTATTTGCTCATCTGCAACCATCATAGATAGCATATCACTGCATCGTCATCTGTCTATCTCTTCGCGTGAGGTCATCATGTCTTCCAAATCTCCGAGAGGCTCATTCTCGGGTGCGTCCTCGTCTGATGAAGTGGCCAAAGATTTCGAAGAGTCTTTGAGAGACCTGCAGTCCAACAATCGATACGAGATTAGCAACCTCACGGTCATCGCGAAGGAGAACACAGAACATGCACAAGCTATCTCGCGTACGCTCGAAAGTCATATCAAGACGGTAAGAATCTCAATGCGAGGCAATTGAAGAAATGCGAAGCCACTCCTCACTTTCCACCAAGATCACACTAACTCTGCAGTAGACATCGCCCACTCGCAAGCTGCCTGCACTTTTCTTACTGGACAGTATCGTCAAGAATGTCGGTACCCCTTACACGGTGTATCTTGGCCGCAACCTCTACAGCACATTCATGGACGCATACACACTTGTGGATGGCCCGACTCGGCGGCACATGGAGGGCATGCTGAAGACATGGAAGGAGCCAGTGCCCGGTTCGATAGATCCACGTCCTGTCTTCCCACTCGACACTGTTCGTCCGATCGACAATGCACTTAACAGGGCAAAGGCTGCGGTTCAGCAAAGGCAAGGTCTACCACAGGTGCCATTTCGAGGTATGGCCACACCTCCACAGCACAATGGCCAGTATCCGACGCCTCCACCTCACGGATTCCCTCCACAAGTTCCGCCATATGCAAGTCAACAGGTATGTCAAGCGACGAATCCTTGCGAGTCTTCACTAACCGGCCTCAGCCCACTCCGCAACCTCCACAGTTCGCATATCAGCCACCAATAGCGAACCACGCAAACGACATTGATGCTGTTAAGCGCGACATCGACGGCCTGATCCCGCGATTTCAATATCAGATGGCCACTCGGCCTGGTGACGGTGGCCTACAAAAGCAGCTTGGCGCTCTCCAGGCCTTGCGAACTCTACTGGACACCCAACGTGTCAGCCCGCCAGAATTACAGGAAATTAAGAATCAGGTGTCCCGACTTTCACCTGGCTCATATCCAGCTCCACAGGCAACGCCGCAGCCGCCAGTGCCTACGCCGCAATGGCAACCTCCAGTGCCGGTCCCTCAGCCTTATCAACAGCCACCAATGCCATTTCCTGCTTCAACGCCGCAACCTCCTCAGCAAGCAGGCCCACCAAATTTGACGCCAAATGCACTGAGTGGACTGCAAGCCCTTCTTGCAAACGTGCCCAAGCCAAGCACGCCGCAAATGCGAGCTGCCATGCCGGGCTTCCGCGATGCTACTCACTCTCAGCTGAACGCCATTCAGAATCACGCCGCAGCACCGCCTTCGAATGGTACCGCGGATCTATTGTCATCACTCGCTAAAGCTGGCCTGATCAAACCTGTGTCGCAAGCTCCACCCAGCGCGCCACCACCTGCGGCAGTCGCGCCGCCTCCGCAGGATGCGACAGCCTCCCTGCTGAAGTCGCTGCAAAGCATACTGCCTCCAAAATCGCAGACTGGAACACCTCCCTTACCTCCAGCTCAGCCTGTGCCTGCTGCTGTGCCACCTGTAACAGCTTCCTCGCTGAAAGTCTTTCGACCGGAACTTGTCTTTGCACTCTATGACGCGCAGCCGAACCAGTGCAGCACTTGCGGTCGTCGATTCCTAGCGACAGAGGAAGGACGGGAGAAGAAGGCCTTGCATTTGGATTGGCATTTTCGTACGAATCAACGTATTGCAGACCCCAACCTAAACCGCGGGCATCACCGGAATTGGTATATAGATGAGATGGAGTGGATCACACATACTGAATTTGATCCGTCGACTACGACGGCAACTACTGCAGACAGTGAAGCAGCGAAGAAAGTGCAGAAGGGTCCACAGGATCAATCTGTGAGAGCTCCCGCGGGCATGACCAAGAACACATGCAGTATCTGCTTTGAGGAAATGAAAAGCAGTTATTCCGAGGACATGCAGGATTGGATCTTCGCGAATGCAACATACAACAACGGCAAGATCGTGCATGCTACATGCTTAGCCGAGATGGCACGCTCAACAGTACCTGCCGTTGGCGGGTCGTTAGTAGCGGCATTGGCAGGAGTTGCTAGTCAGAGGGAGAGAAGTGCAACGCCGGACTCTTTAAAGCGAAAGGCAGAGACGGCCATGGCAGGACAGGGAAGCCGAATGAAGTTTGAATAGAGGATCTCGTGAGCCTTCAGAAAGACGGCATACTTGCGAGCAGTGCATCTCGACTGATGTAGTGGTCGAGAATAATGACAACTGCGTCCATGTCTGTATGTATACCACTATTAAGCTTTGCTAGCCTTGAGCTTGGCATTTGTGCATCTACTGTACGTTCCAACCTTTCCTTTGAAGCAACCACACGCAAGGACTAATTCAACGAGCGAAAAACCCCGCACTCCCAGCACAAACGACCGTGCCCCTCGAACAGCATTGTATATCAATCCAGCACTAGCCAGAACATTTCCACCATGGACCCAGAAGTCCTCCCCGACGCAACAACACAACAACCCAGCTCAAAGACCAGCAAAAACCAAATCCTCTCCGAATTCTCCATCAGAAATCCACACTGGGTCTACATCCGTCTCCAACACCTTTCCGCGCCGACACGACCAAAACAAGCACTCCTAGATGGCGTGACGGCGAAATTACACATCACTGCCGCACTCTCCTCGTTCCTGGGCTTACATGGTACTGCGATAGCGATTGATGTGCTGAAACTTGAGGATCAGGATGTTTGGATTCGAGTGCCGGCCGAGGATCGCGCGGCAGTGATAGCGGCGGTCGGGGGTTGGACGAATAGTAGTCGTGATGATGGATGGCGAGTGAAAGGGTGGAGTCATTGGAGTGCGACAGCTTGTGGACAGAGAGATTCAGGGCAAGATTTGTTTGATTGAGTGTGACAAGATTTCGAAAGTTTTTTTTTTCTCTCCGGCAAGCAATGAGCGTGATTATGAAGTTCTGCTCAAGAGCTATTATTAGAAGCTCTTCCAGAGAAGAGGATGCAGATACGACTATTGTACAGCATTATATGCTCCATCTCTACGAAGACTTGACATACGACAATCAAGCTCGTCCTAGACCGAGCTTCTCTGGACAAATATCGCTATGTTCCTTGGAATGAAAATAACCCCAAAACGCCGCAGGAGAGGCTCAGCATGTCGAATGCTATCGACTGGCTCCATCCATGAGCCCAAGCTGCCGCATCCTATCCGGGTTCATACCTGCAAAATTCGCCCGCTTCATTGCTTTCTCGGCTTCATCGTGGTCTGGCGAGCCCGTTGTCGGAGGTGTTGCCAAATGGGAGCGGTCGCCATTTTGAGAGGCAGGCCGGCTATGCCCTTTGGCTGCACCCTTGATGGAAAATCCGAGATCCATGTCAGCGCCAGGGGTGCCATTCGCAAAATCGTCCTCATTCGTGCGTGGTGTGGCTTGCTCGCTGTCAAAGTTGTCCTCTGCTGGAGGCGGAGGAGGCGGTGGCGGCGGAGCTACAGGTTCCACAGACTCTGTTCGTTGCTTCTTAGCAGACACGTCCTCATCATTGAAGGCTGATTCTTCCCGTCGCCGCTTTCTCTCGGGGTCCATAGGAGTGCCATCCACATCGGCATCATCCATGTCGTGATCAGACATTGCCAAGTCCTCGTCTAATATCGGACTGCCGGGAGCAGGCTGAGGAGAGCCCGCCGATGTGTTGCGTTCTCGGCCTTCCTGCTCCTTTCGAGCTTTCCGCTCCGCTTTCTTGACATCAGCAGCCTCCTTCTTCTTGACAGCCTTCTCAAAGAACGCTTGTGCATGCTTCTTCACGTCCTTGGCCCTTTTATCGCTGACCTTATTCGGGTCTTCCACTCGATTTTTCTTGAAGTCCGAGTTGACCATTTGCTTCGCGAACTCCTTGGCCCAGCGTTTCAGGTCCTCTTTTGCGAGTTTGTGCTTGTACTTTCCAACAACATGCATGATGTGTGGCTGAAGCGCGCTTTCGTACAACCGCTTCTGCTTTTCCTCGGGCAAGGATCGCCATTTCTCCTCTTTCTTCTCTTTCTTCGGCGTCTCCACTGGCGTTGCTGTAGCTGATGGCTGTTTCGTCGGCTCTTTCTTGGATGCTACAATGTTCTTGATGAGATCCTGAAGCATTTGTTGGTCAGACACGGTCTTCGGCGGCGGTGGAGGAGGTGCAGCAGTTGCAGGCATAGTGGGTCGCTGCCATGTCGTGGTACCAGACTGAGTGTAATAGTAGACGGAGCCATTGGCAGCGGTCGTTTCGAACCATCCTGGAGGCAACGGGCCGACTGGAGGTGGAGGTCGGAATCGTGGTCCTGGACGAGCAAAAGGTGCGCGCTGTGGTGCATTACTACGTGGTCCAGTGGGCGCTTGCATTCGCTCGGGAGACTTTGAGCGTGACCGCGACTTGCTTCGTCTCCGGTCGCCATCTCCTCGCCTATCCATGCGCTCAGCCTTGCGATCAAGTACAGCTGCATTGGGATCTCGCTTGACACGAGGTATCCGGTAGGCGACCTCGAGCTTCGACCAACCATCTAGGAGCTCCTTTGCTTGTGTAGATACTCTCGAATCCTCGTTGTCGACCAGTAAAGAGACAGTCTCTTCGATGTTGGAGTCCTGAATCTTGTTTCGTGTGAGCCTAGGCATCTTGTCCAGAATGTCCAAAATCTGTAGGCAGACATTGACGTCCTCGATAAAGTTTGACAAGGCAGTCTTCAAGATGCGATAACCATGGAAGCGGACCACCCGGTTGCGGACCCGTTCGTCATCTGCACGCTGTATACGAGTGAGCAGCTTGACAGCAATCCACTTCTCCTTGCACTGCATAAGGGAAGACATGACTTTGTTGACGCCTTCTTCGTCGAGGCCTCTAGGCTCGACGTTGTTGACGTATTCTTCGTCATCCTCTCCGGCCTTCTTCTTGCGAGGCTTCTTCGCAACAGCAGTATCCCACGCATCGGCATCGTCAATGCCAAGTGCCTCGATGACAGCATTGGACAATTTCGTTGCGCGTTCAGTCTGTGTCTTGCCACCGATGAAGCCGGTGCAGTTCGGTTCACCACAATAGCACGGCTGGGGTTCTGCCCCATATCGATCGACGTTGTAGTTGAAGACGAGTTCTTCGCCGGCCTTGATCTTGCGTTCGGCAAAGATACCCATGCGAAGCTTATCTCCAACCACCCACTTGTCGACGTAGCAGTTCGGATTACAGGAGTGGTTGCAAAATCGTCCAAGGTTGCCTTTCTTGGTCGCGTCCACGAATTCGCCCTTGGTGAGAGACATGAAGTAGAAGTGCTTGATGCCTTCTTCGTCGTATTGCTGCATCTTTCGTCGGAACACATTTTCGCCTATGACTTCGCCAATATACTCAAAAATGAAGTCGTTAGCTCGCAAATTGGTATTTGCGCGAAGGCCGTAGCCTTTCTTCTCCGTCTGGATGACCGACACGTTCGCGTACTGTTTTCGTTGGAAGCGTTGGTTCTGGCACGCGATGCCACAATTGCAATCCCCAACGCACTCCATCTTGGTGGCGCGGTTGATGCAGTCAGAGTCCTCGCCACAGGCATGATTGGTTTTTGTTGCGGGATCTGCAGTACGCTGTCAGCATTCGTCGAAATGGTACTTGTTTCTTTTGCGTTGAATGAGAATACTTACCCCACTCCTCCGAGCAGTCGCACTCGAGTGCATGTTCAGTGCTACCCAGATATTTGTTGGCATACGTGCATTCGGGAAGAACACTGAACGCAGTTTTGGCCTCAGAAGTCTTGTCCTCGTAGTCTAGGAAGAGCGGTGGTGGGCGCTTTTCAACCTTGTGCGATGTTGTCCGAGCAAGCTTCGGAGGCTTGCCGGGCTCCATCTTGAGGGTGACATCGCCGCCGATGATTTCTTGCTGCTCAGACTTCATACCGGGCGAGTCTGCAGCAGATTGTTGCTTGATTGGAGATTTTGACTGCCGCTTGAAGCTGGCGGGAGTGCCGGTGCGACTGGTGGCAGCGGAAGCCTCATTTTTGGCTGAGAGCGACTCCGACTCCGCCAAGGGCACAGTGTCCATGTCTACATCTGTCTCTTCCTCCTTCAAGTGCATATCGCGCACCTCAGATTCCAGCTTCTCTTGCTTGCCCTCGCCCTCGGCCATAGTGAAGAGCGGTGGTGGCGGCGATTGAGCAGGTAGGTGAAGCGGCAAAGTTTCAAGCGGCGGTGTAAGAGGCCAAGGCACCAGGCACCACGACCAGCGTCACGAGCAGAATTTCACCGTGACGACCGCTATGCCGCACATGCCAACAGTCTTTCCACCTGGCAGCGCTCGCACAGTTCAACAGACTCGTAGCAGTGCTTCGGTCGAGATCAACGGGTAGAGGGCCTGCAGACGGCCACAGGCACAGGGAGATGCCGCAGACTTAGATGTCGCTGCGCAGACGGACAGAACGGCGCACTCAAATGGGCGCGAGTCGAAGTTCAGTGACGGCGGAATGGCTTGTACGCGCAGTGGGAGAGACGAGTGACTACTGAGTATAAGATAAGTACGTGCTATGTGCTAGATGGCCCGTGGAACATGATTTTCGTACCCGCTTCTGCTCGCTCTTGTTCAATGTGCGCAAACTCGGTGTGCGCTTCATGTATATGATGCAATTGCTAGGGACAATGAAAGAGCGTGTAAAACACTACTTGGTGTGGCGCAAATTGTGAAGATGGGAGAATCGCAGAAGCAAAGGATTGGAAGTGGCTTTGGCGATGACGCGGGAGTAACCGCGCTCACAGTGAACCATTTCTCATGGACAAATTCCCTGATCAGCGCCGTCTGACCACAACGTCTACTCCTTCAGAACGCAGAACGAGAAGAGCTCGGATGGAGTCTGCTCGCCATTATAAGCTCACTCAAGTCAAGCGTCGCATCGCATGCGGGAGCGCGTTCTATGGTATTCTCTGGCTCCGGGTCCCGATGGGGTTGCAAATGCTGCGGAATGGACATGCAGTCGCCTACAGTAAGTATTTCAGCTTCGTCCGCAAGTTGGGAGGTCGATGCATGAGAGTGCGTAACATATGGCCGTGAGGAGCATGCAAGCTCACTATATGCAGAATGTGCACGTTGGGGCCGTCGGCGCTTATGGTCCAATGCCATGATGGTAATAGCCTCGCAGCAGGCGGCGGCTGAGCGAGGGCGGGCAGCATGTCGAGTGGGTCTTATGAAGTTGCTGCTCGTACAGCTGTACCTTTGCTGGTTTAGGGCCTCGCATGGAGGAAGCGCCGATATGGATATGTGGTGGTGAGATGCCCTCGTGGAGCGGCATTTGACAGTGTGTTCGGAGTCCCTGCACATGGCAGCACTGCAGCAGGCAAGATAGCCAACAGTAGTAGTACCGGTCAAAGTAAAGGGGCTTCAAGCTTCGCTCAAAGTCGACGGCCGTTGTCAAGCCTGGTCGGTTTTAGCAATCCTGGCCAAGGCGTTTCGCCGCCTGAGGAGATGCACCAGCCTGTGTCGCAGATGTTCAGAGTCAGCGGCAAGGGTGGACATTTGCAAGATCCATAGGCCGTCAAAGCTCTATCAGGTATTGCGCAAGGCCGAACGAGTGGACGATATCATTCGCGGCATTGCGATACCTTGTCGGCAGATGAGGAACGAACATGGAGACGACTTTTCTTAGTTTATATAAAATCTACCAGCCGGGCGGAGACCAGGGCACGGGCCGCGTCGGCATCGGAGGAACGATTCACGAATGACGCGACCTCTTTTTTCTTGTGGACGCCCAGGACCACCGCACTCCATCGAACGTTCCATGTGTTCGGGCACAGCAGCATATGAATGATGAGATAAGCACGCGCATTGGGTAGTTCTATCATTGTCATAGTTACTCATTAGTAGAAATATTCATTTGGCACATGCAGCGGGGCGCTGCTGGGGAAAGGATGGATGTAGTCAACGTAGGCGATGCTGCTGCGCGGCAATGGCCTCCAAAGACGCATGACCCTGTGCCGTGCATTGCGATCATTTCGGACGCGCTGGCATTAATGCAAGTTCAAGCAGCTAACACTCTGAAACCTGGATTGGGGATCTTGCAGTCTGCAGGAGACGACTAGCTGCATATACCAGCCTTTCCTTTCGCCTGTGCACTGCTCGCAGCTCTCACCTCACTCGTGACATCCACACATCTTCCTTCGCTATACCTGGTCCGCTGCTGGTGTCGTAATGCATCTACTTCTCTAATTGTTGGGCGCGCCTCTTCTTACACTCGTTTGACCCGAGCATTTACTATCGCTGCTGCTTTCCTTTGTCAGAAAAGCTACGACTTGACGATACCCTTACGCGCCGACTGCTAATTGTTGAAATACTGTACCATTGGGACGCATGTCTTCTACGAGTGCCCTTCGTGTCCCCTTCCTCCCGTCCTCTTCTCGGCATGGCAGGTACACCTCCTGAACAGCCATGGTCTAATCACGAAAAGGTACTCTGCTTCCCTACTACTGCCTCTATCCCTGCCTACGAGAACATTCTGACATGGTTCCAGAACTACCTATTGGCCGAAATAATCAAAAATGCAAATCTGCATCCGCATGTCTTATTCGACGTCCTGCGAAGCTACAACATCCAACCACGTTGGGAAGAAATCCCACTACCGCCCGGTAAGCAGCAGCATATCCTGCGCTTACTTGATCGACTGCTGATGCCTTGACCTCCAGGACGCTCGCTTAATTCCAGCCGATATGCCTTTGATGCCTTACGGGCATCCTTGCAAATGGGGACACCTATTGCTCCGCACACACCGACACCGCTTTCGACAGGACCGACTGCACTGAAAAGAGGCCTGCCATATGAGGGACCATCGTACTCGGCAGGTGCACCTGGTCCCGGTGGCGGCCGTGCGATCATGCCCAAGCTACAGCCTTCTTCGGCACCTACCATATATGCCCATCAGTCCCAATCGTCGGAACCCCCCATCAAGCGTAAGCGAGGTCGTCCTACAAAGGCAGAGGCGCTGAGGAAGGCCGAGACCGCTGGAGCGACCAGTCAAACACCTGGTGCGCCAGGCCCAACATCAGGACCAAGAATGGTGACGCAGGCATCCTCGCAGCCAACGGAGAGCAGTCCCGGCCCTGCGACGACAGCAACAGAAGAAGTAAAGCCTGCACTTCCAACGGCAACGACAATGGCTATAGCCGCGATGCTAACACCGACAGCACGCGAGCCTCAAAGTGCAAGTAATTCCCATTCGAGCTCATCGTCCGGCAAGCGAAGGCGTGCACGTTCTACCAAGTCCGAGCAGGAGTCACCTGTGACACGAGGCTCAGCATCAAGACAACAAGAGTACGATTCTCCATACGCCCGTGCAGGAGGGCCGCCTGACACACCTGCACGGGCAGCAATTTCTCGCCATCGTGAAGACCCTCTTGGCCTACCACGTTCAACTTCCACGACGGCACCACCCGCTGATCCCACCGAGCAACATCGACCCGCCCAATAACAGCATCCAGACCACGAACGAAGAATAATGACTTTTTCTCGATTGCGCGACACTTTTGCTTCCATCAAGCTTCGCATACCAACATCTTAATGCGTCAACCAACAGGCGCCAGCAATGGAAACGGCCGAAACAGATATCCCATTCTCACGACAACTACGCTATTGTCTGTATTTAAGCATCATTCGCCACATTGTACTTGTAGCCCACACTTTTTTTTGTCATCATGACCTTGCCACTTAACGACTGGACGGGAGGATCAGCAAGCCTTTTTTTTAGTTTGTTTTCCGTTCTCTGAGTTTTTATTTATCTATAAAGCTGGGAGGACGATCTGTATGATTACTATATTCATGCTAGAGAGAGAGAGATGTGTTTTCTGAGGGCCCAGGGAAGATGATGCCTCACGGTGCGATGCGAGACGGCCCATGCGAGGATTTTATTCTAAGGGGGGAAGGGGGACAAAACAGAAACCCTAATTGTAAAATGCGAAGAGACGCTTATGTGGTGCGAACCTCTTATGCTCATCACTTATTCAACAGAGTGCGCAAGATCTTCGTTAAACTTAGTCTGGCCAGTTATACAATGTCTGGTACTACTTATCAGAGGGTTTCTGCAAAGATGCTTGTTCGAGATATAGCTGCGTTCTATTTTACACTGCTCTTGACTCTGTCTTCGCTAGACTGCGTCGTACGAGCCAAGCTCGTGTGCCAGGCGTTAGTATCTCGATGAGTGGAGCGGTTCCTAATGTCGTTGACCTTCTCCGTCTGATTCTTTCGCGCTTCACCAGCAATCCACTTCACTCTGGGAGCTTTCGTGGACCCATCTTCTGGCTCGTTGCTTGACCGGCGTTGGATAGTCGAGATCTATAAAGTGTCAGCTTAGGTCGCACTGCTAAAGCTTTCTTGTCTGCGAGGCTGAGACCGTAGTCTCTGCGATTGTAGCACGCTTTTGGGCATTGTCGGGGTGGAAATTGGCGATGCTGGAAGACGCCTTCCTGTTGCGGACGTGGCTGTGTCTGAAGAGGCGTATGGTCAGAAGCTGGACACGCAGTCTCTTGCTACTCGAAGAAGACGGAGAAAACCTCTGGCCATGTCTCTATTATTTTCAGGGATCGCTGGCATTTCTGGCAGAGTCGATAAATCTACTCTTCTGGTTGAAGGAGCGGCTCGCGAAGAGATTTATGCAGTAGGTGGCACGGCTGCGGTCTCCTCTCGAAAGGTTCGGCGTCTCTTCTTATTGTTCTCTGTTGTTTCGCTTCGATCTTTTTCGCGTTCGCAATTCCCTCTTTCATGCATCATATCCGAGTCTTGGTATTTTGCCATCTTGAAAGCGAACAGAAACTGACATTAGCTCCTTATCATTCAATTCATATTTGAGTGACAAAAATATACAAAACCATACAGATCCGCAAATCCACGCTCTCAACGATGCTCCTCAACTTTTTTCCCACCACGGGTGCTCGGAATGGAGTTTCAGAGGGCTTCACGTGGATCTCACTCAGATATATCTCGGTGCGGACATCTGAAGCCCTGAGGATTCCAGAGAAGAAATGGATACCTGGGTTGCCATTTGTAGAGTTCGTCGTCGGGTTATTCTTGTTCCTGCTTGAAAGAATCGTATGCTCGTTACGATTGCGCAAGTGCCTTCCTGGATGAAATGCTTCCTGATAATTCACATTTTGCGGCTTATAGACGGTCTCGTCGTGTGTCCAGTAACGTTTGTTCTACTGCAGAATTGGTTTCCGAACGCCTTCCTGCTGCCGCTCCTGCTTGCTTCGCCCGAATCCATGACTAGAGCGCAACTGCCAGCTTATATAAACCTGGCACCACCACGGAATAGCAGTACATGTACTCTTTCTTCTGACCAGCCTCCAACTTTACAGCAGCACACTCGTCACATCTTTCCTCCAAAATGACCACGCCGACATCACTACGCTGCGAAACGCCCTGGCACGCCCTCGGCATCCAGTGGTGTCGCGGCCTAGAACTAATATCTCCAATCGTTACCTTGAATCATCCAGACTGGAGGCGACACTACGATTACTACATGGACGACATCGTAATCCCAAACTACACATTCCAGCTTCGCATGGTACAAGATTCGAGGAGTGATGAGAGAGTGGCTCAAGAGATCGAGTTGGTAAGTCGGATAGATAAACAATGCGCCATGACTGGCGCTGAGTGGTGGTAATAGATCGAAGAAGCAAAACGAATGTTCTACCGTCCCGATCTCTGTCGTCTCGTACAAGAAGCATAGTATGCGCAGACGGAAGGAATCTGGCAGAGACTTCAAGCCACGGCGGCTGGACGTTATAATTGGATTTATCAGCATTGCGATGATGTGGTCATAAGGCTGAGACCGTATCACAATTGTGCTTCGCATGCGGTGGATACTTATATTGCCTGTGCGTCAAGAGCTCGGGCGCATTGGCAGGTTGAGGAGGAATATCAGATTAAAAGAAATGCAGGGCGTGCGGATGGTCCTCATGATCGTAGTGGTCATGATTTCGGTCCTCGTGAGCAGGGTGGGGCCAGGTAACGTCCATGAGGGAGACGGAAAGGCTTCGAATTGGGAATGATGGTGGTGACCGTCGTGAGGAGGCCTGCATGTATTTGGTATCGAGCGAATCTGGACAACAAGAAGTACTCTCGGTCTTGTGCTCGCGCTGAGACCCTAGGAGGGTATTGTAGACATTCATCAACCAGCAGGAATTCTTCTCGCGTTAGGCATCCGCCTCTTCTCCTTCTGTCCTTCCTTCTTCCTCTTCCGCTCGATCAGCTTCTCTCGATCTTTGCTCTTCATCTTGTTGAACTTCTCCACTAGAGCCTTCTCCTTAATATCCTTCTTCTTCAGATAGTACGGATTCTTGCCTTGCTCCACCCGTTCCCGCTCCTCTTTCCTGTGCCTCCGCAGGATCTCCTGCTCGCGTTCTTTGGACTCCTTCGCCTTGAGCCTATTCTCCATACTGCCCACTTTCCGCTCGAGCTTCTCCCTGTCTTCTTCATTCTTCGCGCGCTTTGCAGCTTCCTTCAGTTCTTTGATCTCATCTTTTTGATAGTCGTTCAAGAAGCTATATGCTTTTTCGCTGTTGCCAGGGTGTGCGGACTTTTGGTGTAGAGCATCAAATCTAGGATCGCGTACCACACGCTTCGGCACGTCTACCACTTGACGCTTGCGACTCACTTGGAATTTCGAGGACTGTGCTGCTGGAGCATGCTTGGATGCACGCGAAGGAGCACCTTCTTCCGAGGGAGCGGAATCAGAGTCTGAGTCTGAGGTCTCCTCGTGCTCATCTTGGAAATCCTTGGCGTTTGATTTCGGAGTCTTTCGAGATGTGCTCGACGCAGTCTTTTGATCTTTGATTTGGCGAAGTCGTTCTCGTAGTGCTTGGAGCTTATCTTCTTGGTCCGGCGAAGTGTCTGAACCTCGTTTGCGCTTTCGCGACTGTGCATTTGCTGCATGCTTGAAAGCTGTCTGAAGCGCATCGAAGGAGAGACCACTATTTTGCACGACGTCACTCAGTGTCTGCTTCGAATCTGCCTGCGCCTCGCTAGCATCTGAACCAGATTCTTCCGCATCGCTCTGGCTTCCTTCTTCTATACCGTCCATTTCCACGTCCTCCTCGCCGGTGGAGTCCATAGCGGATTCCTCGCCATGGTCTGAGATATCCTCCGGCTGCGGCCGAGCGTTGCGCTGTCGTTGCGCGGTCATGCTCGCACAGAGATGACACAGACAGACACAAAATCTTTGAAAGCTGCTCGCCGCTGATCCAGCCCTATCAAGGGTGTAGTAATTCTCGGTGGTGCTATACTGCTTCGAGCTGTGCTGCCGCCAATAAGGTTGTGATCCGGGATGGGATGAGGTCAGGAATGCGACACGCGACGAACATTGAAGCGAAGCGAGCTCGGGCGAAAAATGAAAGCTTGACATCTGCTGTTCTTCCGTCATCGACGCGCGATTGATCCGCTCGCCGGAGTCTAAGGGCATTATTATTGCTTCTCTGTCATCCGACCTTTGTGTGTACACGCTTCTCATAGAACAGTCCAATACCTACACAACAGCCACCATGAAGATCCTCACAAAAGAAGAAGAGCAGGAGCACTACAAGTCAGTTCCGGCCTTGGCGATTCTCAGCAATCTCAATGGCATGCAATACTGACGTTTTGGCAGTGCCACACTCAAAGGTGGTATTGGTGGCGGTGTTGCTGGTACGGCGGCAGGTGCTCTCGGTGTATGGGCAGCTTCAACGAGATATCCGGCCTTCAGAAGTCTCAGTTTGCCATTCCGCGCATTCTTGATAACATCCTCTGGCACTTTTGCGGCAATCATCGCAGCGGACTCCTACTCAAGAAGATTCGAGGCCTCACGACAACCTGACAGAACCTACCAAGACGAACAGGTACAGCTGCAAGAACAACTCCACTCACAAAGATCAACCAAGGAGAAGATCACAAGATGGTGCTCCGAGAACCGATACGGATTGGTACTTGGGTCGTGGGTCGTATCGATCTCTGCGGCAATGGGAATCGTTGGCCGCGACCCATATCTCACCACTCCACAGAAGCTTGTGCAGGCCCGTGTGTATGCACAGGGCTTCACTCTCGCGGCAGTCATCGTTTCTCTGGCATTTGAAGGTACCGACCGCATGAAGGGCACCGGACGATGGGAGACTGTCAAATATCTCGACCCGAACGACCCAACCCACAAGAACATGATCGAAAAGAAGATTCACCACGAGCGATACCAAGGCGAGGATCAATGGATGGATATGGTTGCTGCTGAGGAAAGGCGCATGAAGGAGCGAGAGGAGGCAGTGAAAAAGCGTGAACAACTGGATAAGAAGAACGGCAAGGCCAAGAAGGTTGAGAACAACCATGACGATCAACTCCACGGCAAACCAGACGATGGCGACGAGAAAGTGAACGCGGCATAGAGGACGAGCATCGAAGACGACCGAAGCAATTTTTGAATCTCGAGTGCGATATGGCACAGCGCCGAACAGAGCGCATCAATTCCACAGTGGGTGGCCTGCATGCGACGAATGTACGATTTGCATAAGCCAGGCGCAAGTGGCGTTTCATCATGGCCTTGAGAGGCTTTTACCGCATGAGTAGAGATGGAAACTTGTACAGCATAAATTACCACGACATTTAATGTCGCCAGTTCACGAGACGAGCTCTAATAACCACCTGTCTCAACGGCTTCTTCCATCGAGTCCCATCTCAGTATAAAAAAGCGTTGTCGGGAAGCGATATTTGTCCTCTATCATCAGCAAAATTGAGGTAATAATGTTCATGTCATGTCGCAAGTCGGAAGCCTCTCTAATTGAAACAACAAATTCTTCTGAAGCAAAATAAAAAAAAAACATTTGAATGTTAAATCTCGCGAATCTCAGACGAAATTTTAGAGAGAGACAAATTCCAAGTTAGATTGTGAGTTGAGTACACAGAAGCTGTTTGCATGTCAGTTTTTTCGGGAAAGAAGAAGAAGAAGAAGAAGAAGAGCCTTCCTCCCCAAGGCATGTCTCAATGCTACTATTGGAAGAAATGGCATTTGATCTGAAGCTTCTCTCCCTTTGTGACTTTAGTTTGGCATTTCGCATCATCTACTAGAGATTTCACTCAAGTCACCTCCGATTCCCGGAATGTTCCATCCCATACCGACTTCATCAATTCAGCTCCCTTCGCTTGCCGCCCGAGATCGCATTAGGACCTTGCTTTGACCCATTACGCCGTGTACCATAACAAAGATAGAGCAATACTAAAAGTGGGGGGTTCCTCTTTTCCCATCTTTCCTGTAGTAGAAGCTGGAACTGTAGATGACCTAGGCCCGCTAGAAACGCAAGAAAAAGGCGCAAGCAATTACCGTCCAGCCCGAAATATAAGTTGGTCTTGGTTGCTTTCCAAGGTGAAAAGTTTGGTGGCGTCGCGTATGTAAACATTCAATCGTGTGCTAAGAATATGCCGGGTAGTTGTTGGGCAAGGAAAGGTCGCTGACATGCACAGAAAATCGCTTCGGAGATTCAATCAAGAGTGAAAGAGATCCCAAGCCCGTTCACAAAGTCGTAGGAATTCGGCTCTCTTTTCGGCATTGGACATGTTCGCTCTCCAGTCCTCTTCGTCGTCGGACCCACGCACAGCAAACGTCGCTCGTTTCGGTTCGGACCTATTGTAGGCGGATGGTGGACTGCCATTGTCACGCTCATACTCGTCCCGACCTCGTCTTCGCCCATTCATGGATTGTGTTCGAGCAAGAATGTCTGGTCGGGAGTCGTGGTGATGCTGCGAAGCCTGCTGGGCACCAGCTGCTGACTGCTGATGTCCAGATCCAGGCATTGGGGAGGGTGGCGTCGGTGGTTGCACTCCTCCATAATGAACCACCTTTGGCATCAAGTCATCACGACCCCCAGAAAGACCTTGCACCGCTTCCTCGGCAGACCTAAACCTTTCTCGAGCGCTGAGTGGAGGATGCTGTGAAGTTGGTGCGAAGCCAGGCGACGGCACAGGCGGTGGAGCGTTTGAGTGTGATGAATGTCCTGGGGAGTTGTTGTTGGCATAGCGTGGTGCGTCGAGTCGATCATTAGCGAAGACATCCGAGATTGGAGGTAGTCTGTTATTTGTCTGTGTCGCAGGGACGTGGTGTATATGACTCGTTTGACTCAAGCCACTAGGTCCGTGCTGGGCGTGTCGTGAAGAAGGATATTCTCCAGGTCGAAGTCCAGTGAACGTCTGATGGAGAGGCGCCGACTGGATTACTCTGTCATGAGCGAATTGTGAAGCATTCGGGGCGGCAATCGACAGTCCAGGTGGTGGTCCCTTTCGTTTCGAAGTGCTGGGTGTTCGCATACCAGTGGATACACCAAACAAAGTATTATCTTGTGTTCGTGGTCCGTCTGCTGTGTCGTTCCCACTGGATTTTCCACCCTTCTGCCTCGCCTCGATAATCATGCGCTGCTGGTCACGTACGTCCATACTCCGCTGAAGCTGTTCCCGCATGCTTGGATCATTAGTCTGAAAGCCTGGCGATAAGCAGGCAAGGCCAACATCTTGGATGTGCAGACCGGCAGAGTCCCGAGACCTCAGTGGGGCGGAGGGTTGTGCGGTTTGTGGTGCACGGCCGGTGGACATGCTCGAGGACAAATCGAGCCTCTTGGGTCGTGGTCGCGCGGAAGACAGAGCTGGAGAGCCCGGCTCCTTCTTCACCTTGATCATGGGTGGTATCGCGTTGGGTCGTCTGGTGTGCGTTAGTGTGGGTGTCACAGAAGCGTTAAGAAGGTGCAACGCACGAAGTAGGCGAGCTCTTGCCATTGGAGCTAGAGCGCTCTGCTCTCGGTCTGCTCTCGTCGCTTGGCGACGCATTGCTTCGAGTTCGTTTCGCGGCAGGCTCGTGGATGGATGCCGAGGTAGATGTTGAGGACGAGGTAGGCGCAATGGCTGTGAACTGGCGCGGCGACACACGCTCAATAGAGGGCGGGAGGGCGGTGGAGGGCGCTGTTGCCACGGCGGTGGACATGGCGAGTGCGGAGTCAGAAGACGATGTGCAGACGGGCACTCAGAGCAGGTGTATGTGGGCGGAGTCGAGTACGACGACGACGACGATGAGAAGGAGAGCAGCAGCAGCAGCGACGACTGCAACAGCGCTGCGGCGTCGCGCGAGCGCAATTGGCGGCACGGATATGGTGAGACAGACTAAATAGAGTGGACGACAACGGGCGCTCGCAGGGTTACGGATAGGTTAGAGGCTAGAGGATGCTTGCCACTGCTAACCTCTTTGATGCTTGTCAAACGAGTCTCGCAGCGATCAGCCCCAAACTTTCATTATTCGTGCTTGGGATATCGCCTCCACAACCAATAGCCTGCTCAAACTTGAAACGCACCCACCCTTACTCACCCTCACGCACCCAACCCTTCGAAACGCTGGCTGCCTCATCGCCACCAAAACATTCCGAGGACAATATTGTCGCCAACCCTGTGACGAAGACTGCACGCCGCTTCCCAAACGGGTTGTGAACTAAGCCCAAGCGCTTCTGCACAGAATCTTGTCGCGTCGCTATCTACAACTCACGTCGCCAGTAGACCAAACAGAAGATATGTTCTCTTCCAGTACTCATTGCCGCTCTTCTCAAGACGCTCCATCGACGGCGCATCGAGCTCCAAGCGCCGCTTCAGCTTGTCAACAACCACAGCGAGCGAGTCGTTCGACCCAAGTACTCGCCGCAAATACAGCACATCGAACATCAATTCAATAAGCCGATTTCTCAATGACGCCTCGGAGATTTTCTGCCTTTGCGCCTCACCTTCACCTTCCGCCGTGGGATCGTCGTTCTTCTGAGCTTCGGTATGACCATTACTCAGAGCCACACCACCACTCTGATCGATCTCGTCCAAGACGATCCCCATTCCCAACTTGTCGGCATTATGAGTCTTCAATGCTGCTACTGCTGCCGCGCTCCAAAGATCATTGCCGACTGTGGACATTTGCCCTTGGAGAGATTTCAGGAACCTGAAGACTGCTGGCGACGGTTGTACCGGTAGTGGGGGTGATCCGTCCCACAGCGTGATTGGCATGTGTGCTGGTTGCAGAACCCTCTTGAGATATGCGCTGAGAGGCCCCTCCGAGATCCGAAGTGCTATCTTCTTTTGCAATGTCACGATGAACTCATCGTTGCGCTTGATTGACTTGACCTCTTCATTTTCTTCTCCCAACCCACGTCTTCGCAAGTCGATTTCCCTCACTATGCGCACGAGACTTGCCGGATCAAGCCCTGACTCGGAAGCCTTCTCAGTGGCGTCGTAGGCTTTCTGCAGGGACGTGGCTGTCGCTTTTGACAGAGTCTTCTCGAGTTGTTGTGGATCTTGCTTGCTCAAGACGATTTGCAGGGGCTCATCATTGTCAAGATCGTCGAGGTCAAGGTCTAGATCTAGGTCCCACTTGCTGCTCCTCATCGAAGCAATTGCTTCATTGTACTTATGCAGCCTACCAAGCCAATCGTCTAGAGCATTGGTGAAGTGCGAAATCATGTCTGTGCGGCCATGCTGTCTTTGCAGAACTGCATGACGAAACGCGATTGCTCCGCCACTGAGGTCCGTCGCCTCTGTGCCGAGATCCCAAATGTTCGTCGAGTGAGTTGGTGACTCAGATGCTTGTTCGTTGGGCGCGAAGTCCGTCATTGTGGCTGCTTGCTCTGCAAGGTCCTCGAGACGATCAAGGAATGCGGTGCGTAAATCATTGATTGCTCTGGAGTGCACTTCGCTTCGGAGCTTGGCATTGAGAGACAAGTACTTCGAGAGTACGTTGTGGCGCAGGGCTAAAACAGCCTGGGCATCACCATGGCTGTCCAAGGCCGTGGTAAGAGCCTCAAGGAGACTGGATTGTGCTTGCTTGGTCCACGATGCCAGCGCGTCTGCCACGTCCGATGTCGAGAGCTGATCATGTCTGACCCAAGGATGGAAATTTCGAACATCCTCCGTGATCCACCTTTCGTAGATATCAAGGCTCAGTTCGTGAACAGAGCGAACGTTCTGGTCTCTCACTAAGGTGCCCTTAGAAATCTGGGACAGCGCGTCTGCGAACCGTCGGGGGAACAACTCCCGTGAATCGAGGAGCGTGCGACTATACAGATCCAGCATTCCCATGAGATTGCTTTCGGAGGGTGTCTCAGCATGTAGCTCCAACTGCTGAAATCGAGTCTGCAAGAAATATCGTAGTACATCCTTTGGCGATGCAGCAGATACGAGCGAGTATGCGCATAATGTGTTCACCGTGGTCTCCTTCTCGACATTGACCCTCACCAATGATCTCGAGATGTACGCTAGCAGCCTTTTTCTTGATTGTGCCAGCTTTCGTCTCAAGTCTTCCAAAACGGGCGGTGGACTGCCTTGCTCGCTCAAGCTTTTGTGTAGCAATCTCGCAAGTATGAGTAGTTTCGCAGCCAACAGCGCGTCTCCATTCTTTTTGACCAGTCTGCCCGTCACTGCAATCGCATTTTGTAAGACTCTTGTTTGCGCCAATGTTGCATATGTCAACCGCTCTTCTTGCCCCCTTTCCGCTTTGAGTCTCTTGTGGTTGTCTACAATTCTCTCCACAGCCCTGGCATTGCACTTTCTCCCAATTTCAGCCATGTGATGCTCTACCTCTTGAATCTGATTGTCCATGTCTATGATCCTCTCGGCAGTCCCAAGCAAGTCGCGATAGCTCGTCCCGACCAAAGATCGCAGCTTCTGGCGATTGTCCTCGATGTTCTTACGAAGTTGCTGTTCGAGTTTCCGTACCACAGGCAGGGGATATTGGAAGGCATCCTCCCAGTCAGCCAGAGCTCTTGCATCTGGCGGCTGCTGGGTAGCCATCGTGACTGAGAGACGGTCGACGCGTCGTGAAAGTTCAAGAGCTGGACCAACTTGCGGGAGTCGCGTTCACATGAAAGTTGAGCCTCTTCTCCACGTGGAGGGCTTGGCAGGAAAACAACCACGACGGGACTGACTAGTAGGCATTCGAATACGTTCTGGAATTCTGCAATGACATTCCGTAAATACTCTCGTATCCGTGGCAAACAGTAACTGATCTTGGCAACAGCTCCAACAGCTTTCTATTTCATTCCTGAAACTATCCATTCCATCATCGACTACTGCTGCTCCAAAATCCTCACTAATACCCTTCAATAGGCCCCTGCCACCCCTCCTCCAAACCCGCCTCCTCACTCATCTCCTCCTGCTCCCTCCCAATCTCCATCTTCTCAAGCTCCCTCGCGAAGAAATCCATTTCCTCCTCAAAAAACTTCGCCTGATCCTCCACACCCATAACATCCGGGAAATTCCTCAAATTCCACCAATGTGTCAACGCTCGAAGACTTTGTTCTAGAGGTAATGCATCTTCAACTGTTCCGTCCACATCACCGACACAAGCACCTCCCATCCCTCCACCTCCCCCGGAAAGCCAGTCATCCCGTAACTCGGCGGGCACGGAGAGCCAGACTGCTGTGATGATTTTCATGTTTCCTTGGCGCCATTTTCGGCCGCAGAACGGAACTTGGGACTTGAAGAGTTTCAGGGTGTAGTATCGTAGAATTTGTATTGGGATTTTAAGCGTTTTCTTGAGGTGGTTGGAAGATTTGTAGCTGACTAGGAGCAGAGCGCGGTGTGTTTTTCGGCGGGTGACCTTTTGGAGCACACGGAGGTAGTTGATTGCGCTGAAGACGTTGCGGTAGGAGTAGTTTTTCAGAGGGCTGAGGGGTAGTGGTGTTTGTGGGTAGCCGAGCTCGTCGATTTCCGGTGGATGCGTGAAGTCTAGTGAGTCCATGGTGGGAGAGAGGACTTGCTCGGCTGAGTCGCGTTTGAGCTTGATTGGAGGTGGTGCTGCTTCGTCTTCTGAGTCTTCCAGTGCACCAATGACATCCGGTCTAGAGGCATCGGGAGGACCTTTGCGGGAGTTGGTTTGACAGAAGTAGAAGAAATTCTTGTCTTCTCGTTCAAGCCTGAAGTGGCATGCCCGTCCGATCTCTTGAGTTTGCCACAACTTCAGTATTAACGGGACGTAGTTAGAGTCCAGTAGCAACTGTGTCATGTACTCATATTGGAGGATGTGCGATACTTTGAACCACTTCAGAAGAAGAAGCAGTATGGCACTTAATGCTTTGGCAGCGATCTCTTGCGATCGCTGTTTGTCGAGCTCTTCCATGGTGTTCTCGATGCCATCACTATGCCCGTTGATGCCATTTTCAACCGGCTTAGTCCCATTAATACCATTGCTGTCGTTGAACTGTATACCGGCTTGAAGGCCATTCTGCCCGTTATTCTTGGTAACGAGATCAGTCACGTTCTGCAAGACAGCCTTCAGCAATACTATTACTACGCTCTGCAGATGCGGCAAGGAATCTCGGTAGTAATTGTTGACTTTAGACAGTCGTTTTTGTTCGTCGGTGTGAGCTTCGGGTTGCCCCTGCTCAGCTGTCTCTTGCGGCGCTGGCTCCGAGATAAGCTCGAAATCGTCCACATCAGCATCGGGTACGTTGTCGGCAGGGTTCTTCCATCCGCGTTCTTGCTTCATGAAATCGACACGGGCTTCCCACAATTGCTTCATAGCTCTGGTTGCCCGCATTCGTTTGGCGAACAACTCTGCGGCTTCAAGGATGCTGGTCGGAATGTCTACGCCTTCCCATTTCCGACCCACCAAAGCATCCTGCACTTCCGTGCTGCCTTTTCCCCCGAGGTCGTTGCTACTGGCATCGAGAGGCGGGTAGAGGAATGGGAACATCTGATTTGTCTGGTAGTTCTGCTTCTTTCCGGCCTTGCCAGGACCCGCAGGAGATGGTGGCGGAGATGGAGCAGGAGTAGCAATGTGAATTGGCTGATGCATAATCGAGCCGGTCCCGACTGCTGGTGCTCCCGTATGCGCCGTGTCGACAGAAGCAGCATAACTCGGCCTGCGATGCTTAAGCGGGGGCAGAATCGTGTTGTTCTCTGGTTCGAGCGGGAACAGTGGAGGTGGTGGCTGATAGGCGGGATACTTAGAACTGATTTCCTGGCGAAAGAGGTGATAGTCCAAGGGTGATGCGGTGATGACAGGCTGACCACGAGCGTCTTGTTGCTCCTCTCCCTTTGTGTCTCGCAGAGACGACTTGACATGTTCAACGTCCTTGAGACCACCAAATGATACCAGTATTGTCTTCCACGACAGAAGTAGCATCTTCGTAAGCGGTATGGGTGCGCTCTCATCCCAGCGAAGTCGAGCCACGATCTGTGTGAGGTAATTGAGAAAGTTGGGCTCCAGTGCTAGCACGTCTTGCCTCAACGCCTGGCTATTGGCCGCAGTCCTGGAGGTTTCCACGAAGAGGTACATGAGGGTGAGACAACACCACAACTCAAGGCTCTCGTCGCCTCGCCGCGGTTGATTCTCATTACGGGACAACGGTTCCGGTGGGACGCTCTGAAAATCACTTTCGCATACACTTCTCAAGGTGTCGTAAATTGTTTTCAGTCCATCGCACGAGTGGAGCGTGTCGACCATAGCAACGATCCATTGCACTTGCAAGCTGGAAGAGCCGTACTCATCCAAACGCGATCCTCCCAATGAACTGTTTGGAAACAGGTCTTCCAATGCGCAGCCTTCTTGTCGCCCGGCTGTTTCTTCCCAGACGCCCAAGCCAATGTATGTCAAAATCATGAGCGCCAAGGTGATTTCTGCTCCATCAACCTCTTTTCGATTCTGCAGCACTTCAATCCATTTCTTTGTGAAAGCTCTTCGTGCATCTTCAGTGACATCGAGCCAGTCTGACTTTCCTTCTTCGGTTGCCCTCCATTCGTCGTTGAATCTGGTCTTGCATATGCGCAAGTTGAACTCTTCTTGCTCGCTGTAGCTGAACCATTCCTCTAACTCCACCGGAAATGACTGCGAATCCTGGTAGTCGAAGTCATACACTTTCTCGTCTTCAAGCAACTGCTGCTTCTGCGGGATCTGAGCGTTGGGAAAGCTGTTTCGTATGCGCTTGAGATCAGCGAGGGTCAAGCTGTCTGGCGCTTGCTCTGAGAAGTCGGGCGGGTCCGTAGGTTGTCCCGGCGGTGCTGGCGGAGGTTGTGAAGGGGGAGGGGCGGAGGGTTCTCGCTTCAGTTGAGGTCGTACTGGAACTGCTGCTCTCGATGCTGGCAAAGCGGGCTTGACGTCTATCTCGCCAGCCGCGATTAGCACCTCAGCTTCCGCAGTGTCTACGGGTGGCTGGACACTCTCGACAGCACCATCATTGCTGCCATCATCTTCGTCGACTATCGGTCTGAGTGTGGGACTCGACTCGCCGGCAGCTGGTAGATCTGGATTCTCGACCTCGTCCATGCTGTTGTGAAATTTCCTTCGCGGTTTTTCATACTGGAGCACTTTGCTCCTAGACTCTCTAGCGAAACATTCTTCTTTGCTGTATGTATGTCGTCCGCTATACCGAGGACGAGCTCTCAAACCGAAGCGAAGCGACAAGCGAGCGAACTCTGCAGCCACAAACTCACCTCACCAGCCACAACTTTCTACTGACGGCACGATCAAGAACAACAGCAGCGTCTTTTCATATACACAACATCTCAAAATCCCACGATAGAGTCCAATGCGTCGACAGCCCTCGGACCCGGATGCTCAAGCACGATACTCCCATAGCAACCGCTCACGGCATGTACACCGCTTTCCGATATGATTGCACGAATACCATTTCCTCCCAGAGCCAAAGTCATCTCTGCCACGCGCGTGTGAGCTGATGCAACCTCACCCCTCTTTGATTCGACCCAAGACCTCACTGCGAGAACAAATCTCAAGAAGGACGCTAGAAGGACGCTCCGTAGCAAGGGCTCGCGCAACTTTCACCGCGTGCCGATACGCTCGCACCAACACAATTTTCTTCCAGAGCCAAAGTCATCTCCGCCGTACGCCGTGCGCGTGTGAGTCCTTGCAATCTCACTTCTTGACTTCGAGCTTCAAGCAGGTCCGTACACGTCAGTCGAACCGATCGAGCCGGCGGAGATCTGGTTTGCACGACCCACATGAAACATCGCCGCAGTGCCCGCTACAGATGGCGTTGAAGACTGTCGCCTGTATAAAGACTAAACCCTTGCATCCTTGCCAAGCCCACATGGAAGACTCTTCTCTTTGGACGGACCACGTTCTGGTCTGCATCTACATGAACGCCTCTTAGTATTGGTGGTGGCGGGCTCATTACTGCTGCAGCAAATAGGTAGGTTGTACGGTGCCGTGTATTGTCCCTTCTCATTCATACAAGATCAGTCGCTTCTTTACCATTCCAGTCTTGATCCATACGCAGCTTGATGCTCGATTTGCTGTCTACAACGAAAAGCCACTCCTTTATCTATACTACTTTTTCTAGCACGAAATCTTCTCGCAAGATGCTCTCCTTTACGCTCCTGTCAACTTTGGTGGCCTCGGCCGCAGCCCTCTCAGGCGAGGCAACATTCTATGGGGGCAATACGCAAGGTGGAATGTGCTCTTTTTCAACCTACAAAATCCCATCCGGAATCTACGGCACCGCCCTGAGCGACAGCAACTGGGATGGCAGCGAAGCTTGTGGAGGCTGCGTCAAAGTCACTGGGCCTAGTGGCAACAGCATTACTGCCATGGTAAGTCGCCCAGACCAAGAAAATCGCGGAAGACTGAGCTAAGATCTGCAAGATCGTGGACCAATGTCCAGGCTGTGGCACAAACCACCTGGATCTATTCGAGGATGCTTTCGCCGAGCTCGCGGATGCAAGCAAAGGTATCATTGACGTGACATGGGACTATGTCGAGTGTCCCATCTCGAGCGCCCTTGAAGTCCACATGAAAGAGGGAGTCTCCGCCAATTGGTTCTCTGCACAAGTCGTCAATGGCAACAAGGTAAGGACGCACGATTCATAACCCAGAAAATGACCGTCTGACAATTACTAGCGCACTGCAGACCTGCAAGTTAGTTCCGATGGAGGCTCTACTTGGACCAGCGGCCTGACTCGGAAAGACTACAACTTCTTCGAATTGAGCTCGGGCACGGGAAGTGACACTGTTGCTGTCAAGATTGAGAGCATCGATGGAGATCAAGTCATCGTCAAGGGCATTTCTGTGACAGGAGGCAACTCGCAACTCGCTTCTGGAAATTACTAGATATGAAGCCGGTTGATTTTGTAGATGCTGGTCTTCTCTCTCATCGGCTTAAAACTCCCTCAGAACTTCTTCACAATTCAAAAGTTCTTCGCATGTATTTTGAATTGCAATAGAGCATGTTGACAGATTTGCAAAGTGGTATAACGACAGTGCTGCATGATGTGAAGCCTATTCAATCCATTCCACCAGCAAAAAAATGCCATTCGAACTCGTGAAGTTGTGAGGTGAGAGCGAATTCGAGGAATGTGAGGCCACTGAGGTGAGGTCCCGATCTCAGCCGAAGCGGAAGCTTCCGTCTCGAAGCTTTTGCTTCTTGAAGGAGCACTCGCCGAGCTTCAACAGCAGGCCTTCACAGTCCATCAGACAACATCTCCCCTCCCATCAACACCTCGATCATCCGCCAAGATGCTGAAGAAGTGAGTTCCATCGCGGCAAATGCTTTCCGCCAGGCATTGGACTCCGAGACTGACCCTCTGCAGCGGCGTCGCCAGGTTTGCTCGCAGCGCCCGTCCATTCGGCAAGCCAGTATCGAGAGCATGGCAACCAAAGGCCTTTGCGCCCGCCATCTCCCAGCGCTTCGCCAGCACCGACTCGGCCAAGGACGGCAAGGTCCATCAGGTCATTGGTGCCGTCGTCGACGGTATGCGCCTTCTACACACTCTACACGCCCAGGAAAAGCTCTGCCGAGCTAACCCCCGAGAACGCCATCGCTAACAACACCCAGTCAAGTTCGGCAGTGAACAGCTCCCACCCATTCTCAACGCCCTCGAGACGACAAATGGCGGTCAGAAGCTCGTTTTGGAGGTCGCGGTACGTGAAAGATGAGACACAGACATCATACCTGCGGGACCCGCGGCAGGCGCTAACGCGGTGGCAGCAACATTTGGGCGAGAACGTCGTGCGATGCATCGCCATGGACGGAACTGAGGGTCTCGTCCGTGGACAAACCGCTACCGACTCCGGATCTCCCATTATGATTCCAGTCGGTCCAGGTACTCTTGGCCGTATCATCAACGTCACTGGTGACCCAATTGATGAGCGTGGCCCCATCAAGCACGAGCAGAAGCTCCCAATTCATCAGGAAGCTCCAGAGTTCGTGGACCAGTCCACCAGCGCTGAGGTGCTCGTCACTGGTATCAAGGTCGTCGATCTGCTCGCCCCATACGCCCGTGGTGGTAAGATTGGTCTCTTCGGAGGTGCCGGTGTCGGCAAGACTGTGTTCATTCAGGAACTTATCGTATGTCAAGTACACACTCATCATCTTGACGGCTACTAACGCCTTACTAGAACAACATCGCCAAGGCCCACGGTGGTTACTCTGTCTTCACTGGTGTCGGTGAGCGTACCCGCGAGGGTAACGACTTGTACCATGAAATGCAGGAGACTGGTGTCATTCAGCTCGATGGCGAGTCCAAGGTCGCCCTGGTGTTCGGTCAGATGAACGAACCACCGGGAGCCCGAGCTCGTGTCGCTCTCACTGGGCTTACGATCGCAGAATACTTTCGGGACCAAGAAGGTCAGGACGTGCTTCTCTTCATTGACAACATCTTCCGTTTCACCCAGGCCGGTGCCGAGGTGTCTGCCCTTCTCGGTCGTATTCCATCTGCGGTCGGATACCAGCCAACTCTCGCCATTGACATGGGTGGTATGCAAGAACGTATTACCACCACCAAGAAGGGTTCCATCACTTCCGTGCAGGCCGTCTACGTGCCCGCCGACGATTTGACTGATCCTGCCCCGGCCACTACTTTCGCCCATTTGGACGCCACCACTGTGTTGTCCCGTGGTATCTCTGAGTTGGGTATTTACCCAGCTGTCGACCCTCTCGATTCCGCCTCCCGTATGCTTGACGCCCGTATCATCGGACAGGACCACTACAACACCGCCACCCGCGTCCAGCAGATGCTCCAAGAGTACAAGTCGCTCCAGGATATCATTGCCATTCTGGGTATGGACGAACTTTCGGAACAGGACAAGCTTACCGTCGAGCGTGCCCGTAAGATCCAGCGTTTCTTGAGCCAGCCGTTCACTGTCGCTCAGGTTTTCACTGGTATTGAGGGCAAGCTTGTCGAGCTCAAGGACACCATTTCCTCGTTCAAGAGAATTATGGATGGTGAGGGTGACGACCTTCCTGAGGGTGCTTTCTACATGGTTGGCAACTTCGAAGAGGCACAGGAGAAGGGTAAGAAGATTCTGGCAGATCTCGAGAAGTCATCATAGAAGCCTCGGGGTTGCGAGGAGAGATGAGCGGTCGTGTTCTCTAGCGCTCGAACTTGTACAGAACAGCATACAAGCGCCAGGGAGAGCAAGATCGTAGTAGAGAGTGCTTTGTAACCGTAGATCTCGAAAGCGTTTCCTTTGTCCGTGATGCACTGTGTCCATCTCAGTGCAGAGAGCCAATGTTGACAATGGAGTGACGAGAGGGGTGCTGCTGACAAAAGAACAGAGTTCAACGATACTTGGACAAATTCGTACAGCGCTACTGACCAGCAACGAAGCAGGACTAACGACTTTCGCCTTCGACAGCACGGCAGTTTTTCAATAGTGATGGCCGTAGTCACTCATTAGTCATTCGTTAGTGAGAGCCGTGCACACTCAATAGTTCTAGCCGGGCACTTTTGATAGCAGTGGCTTATCTTTTTATTAGTCCGAGCTGTGCAGTTCCGTTAACTAAAGCCGTGCAAACTTTTAGCTGGGCCCGTACAGTTTTGTTAACGAAAGCCGTGCACACAATTTAGTTGGGCCCGTACAATCTCCGTGCACACATTTTAGTTGAGCCCGTACAGTTTTGTTAACGAAAGCCGTGCACACATTTTAGTTGAGCCCGTGCAGTCTCGTTAACTAAAGCCGTGCAAACAACTTAGTTGGGCCCGTACAATCTCCGTGCACACATTTTAGTTGAGCCCGTGCAGTCTCGTTAACCAAAGCTGTGCACACATTTTAGTTGGGCCCGTACAATCTCCGTGCACACATTTTAGCTGAGCCCGTGCAACCTCATTAGTGGGAGCCGTGCAGTGTCGATAACCAAAGCCGTGCACACAATTTAGTTGGGCCCGTGCAACCTCATTAGTGGGAGCCGTGCAGTGTCGATAACCAAAGCCGTGCAAGCATTTTAGCTGAGCCCGTGCAGTCTCGTTAGTGGGAGCCGTACAGCTTCGTTAACCAAACCCGTGCACACATTTTAGCTGAGCCCGTACAATCTCATTAGTGGGAGCCGTACAGCTTCGTTAACTAAAGCCGTGCAAACTTTTAGCTGGACCCGTACAGTTTCGTTAACCAAAGCCGTGCAAACTTTTAGCTGGGCCCATACAATCTCATTAGCCACAGTCGTGCAAAGTTGTTAGCCAAGTGGTACATGGCCTTCGGAGACGATGCAAGAGGAGATGTCATAGAATGTTTTAGGTAAGTGTGTCTTGTGGAAGTCAAGTCTAGAGTGTTCACTTCGCCCTGAAGCTGACCAGAAGCTCCATTATCTATCTGGCGTGACATCCGGCCAGTCTACATCTGGTGTCGCTATGTCTGCGTCGATTCGGGGTGACAACAGCGACCTTGATGTCTCTGACGAATATGCAAATACAGAGCGACCATGACCACTGCCCCGAACAGCAATCGACCTTCCATTAATTTCCATTGTGCCTGTCCCATCGGTCGGATCATCTCTCCAGATCTCGACATTTTCCCAGTCTTTCATCGCCATTTCAGCAACTCTTTTGGCTTGATCTAGGTCTGCTACCTCGAAAAGCACAATTTTTGCATTGACTTGAAATGCTATTCGGAGAAGATGAGGGTAGAAGAGATCGCCTGTTCCGTCAAGAGAATCTGGGACGAGAGCCAGCTTTGGTTCGAATATTCGCACAGACCGTGATGTCGTGCTCTTGAACGATTTAGCAGATATGTACGGTGGATTCGAAATTAGTATGTCGAAATTTGGAGGAGTGTCGTTACTATTGAGGCGATGCAGTGCTTGTAGGATTGACGGTGCATGGTCCGTTTCTTCGATGGTATCCCGAGCAATATCTTGGCAATCTCGAAGGACGTCTGCTTGGACGAAGCCGATGCCATTCAATGACCTCGTTCGGTTGATTCCTTGATTGCTCTGGCGTTGGATCGCAATTTGATGGACCAAGTTTTGTCTGGATAGACTGAGTGCATCTGGCGATATATCAACCCCGACCAGCCGCAATTCATCGTTCGCGGTGCGTGTATCCCGATAGTATTCATGGTGAAATAGCAGAGGTATGCAGCCGCTTCCAGTGCCTAGACTTAGCAGTAAGCATCACAAATCGCAGGGCGCTTCGAAGGCAAGGTGCACTACGCCATCACTGCCTGCAACTCACGTGGTCTGGCTACCGTCGTGAAGCTGAGCGCTTTGTGCACCAGGTGAGGATGCGTGCCGTTCGCTTCACGTACAGATGTCTAAAACTCGAAGGCGCTTGCCCCTGCCGTCTGCTTGGCTTGAATTCCTAGATACTAGTTGTGCCAGGAAGGTCACCGAGGCCGCTGTTTCTTGTCTATGATATGGCATCAATGAGTGCAGGAATTCCGGACAAGCAGACACGAATTCACCTGGGTATGAGGACTCCTGGCCGACACTTGATTTCGAGATGGCCAAAATACTCACTCTCGAGAATGTATTGCAGTGGCTCGCCTTGAGCGCGTCGACTCACCAGACTTCGGAGAAGTATCGCGTGATCATTGTAGCCGAGCCGGTGTGAGACATTGATGGCATGCTCTTTCATCCACCTGAATTCATTGCGAGCGCTGTTGAGATCACGGCAAACAGGAAGCAGCCACACCAAAGCCCGGTTGATTGCCTTGGCTTTGAGAAATTCTTGTGGCCTAATGCGAGGCATTATTATGCACGTGCTTGTCTGGTTGTCGTCAAGGAGATAAAGTTAAAAACACAACAAGCAAGCAGAAGTGAACTGGGTTTGGACCCTGGCGAGGCTCCAACTTCCAGCCCCACACTGACCTCTTCCGCCACTCTTCTTGACTGCAACACCTTCGCCTGCCTTGCCTTGCCTTGCCTTGTTAAATACCACAGTTTCTCCCACACCAGAAATTCTTCCGTCCAACCATCCGAGTCTGCAGCTTCCACGCCCGCGTCACATATCACAATAACGAGTTGCGACAACCGCGCGGAAAATCACTGCCGATCGGCCAACATCATGAAGCTCACCTTCAAGGACCTCAAGCAGGCCAAGTTCCAAATTGAGGCCGAGCCGACCGACACCATCGGCTCTGTCAAGGAGAAGATTAGTCAGGAGAAGGGATGGGAGCCATCCACTCAGAAGCTCATCTACTCGGGAAAGATTTTGCAAGATGACAACACCATCGAGTCGTACAAAATCGAAGAGAAGGGCTTTATTGTCTGCATGACATCGAAGGTGAGTCATGGGAGTCTTGAAATACAGTAGCCGCATTAATATACTGACACACGCGCAGCCAAAAGCACCCCCTTCAAAGCCCGCCGAGCCAGCGACTCCAGCTAAGCCTGTAGCAAGCACTCCAGCTCCGCCCGCCGCTCCAGCACAATCCGCAACATCAGCTACCTCGCAAGCACCGGCTACGCCATCCCCAGCTCCAGCGTCCACAGCGTCCGGCGATGCAGCAACATTCAACGACCCTTCTGCGCTGGCTATGGGCGAGCAGCGTGCTGCTGCGATTGCGAACATGGAAGCAATGGGCTTTCCTCGAGATCAGATCGACGCTGCGATGCGCGCCGCCTTCTTCAACCCAGACCGGGCAGTCGAGTACCTGTTGAACGGCATTCCAGAGAGCGCGAGACAAGAGCAGCGTCCAGCAGCCGCATCACCGCGGCCAGCTTCGCAACAAGCCCAGCAGCCAGGCGCTACGACTGCGACTGAAACGCCTCAGGCTGGAGGAGATGAGCCTGTCAATCTGTTCGAGCAGGCTGCAGCTGCGGCAGGAGGTGGAGGTCGAGGTGGAGCCACTCGTGGAGCAGGAGCCGGCGCTCAAGGCGGTGCTGCTGCAGCCCCAGAAGGTGGTGCTGCGCTCGACTTTCTTCGCAACAACCCACAATTTCAGCAGCTTCGGCAGGTCGTTCAGCAGCAACCGCAGATGCTTGAGCCCATTCTTCAGCAAGTTGCAGCTGGTAACCCACAATTGGCCCAGATCATTACGCAAAATCCAGAGCAGTTCATGCAGCTGCTTGCTGAGGATTCCGGAGACGACGTTGCCCTTCCGCCCGGCGCTCAGCAAATATCGGTGACTGAGGAGGAGCGTGAGGCCATTGAGCGAGTAAGTACAGCAATACAATTTGCTTGCTGAATTTCTGCTAACATTGCACAGCTTTGTCGCCTAGGTTTCGAGCGCGACTTGGTCATCCAGGCCTACTTCGCATGCGACAAGAACGAGGAGTTGGCCGCGAATTTCTTGTTCGACCAACCTGACGACGAAGGAGATGCCCCAGGTGCTTGAGGGATCGAAGGCAAGCACAATCATGATATCTGGAGAGGAGGCATCAGAGGGAGCAATTCCTGCGTGGTGATCGCAAGCAAGCGCACTGCGGGAGTGATTGAAAGGGATATTTTTGAGTAGCACCAAGCTGCATCAGAAAGGCTTGCTTCCTCTCTCTGTGGGAGCATATTCAGCACAGGAGCTTTCTGCGCTCATGCTTGTAAATAGCGGACTACGAGACCATCAATGACACGCTATCATGATCATGCCGAAACCACGCAGACTACTAGAGTGTCATGTTTGTGAACGGAAACGTCCTAGGCACGGCTCTCTCGAGCGGGCGGTCGTCGCTCCAAGTCTTGACGCCATGAGCGACATTCTGTCCACGACAGTTGGGGTATAGTCAGGCGGCGCATGCATAATACTTAGTTTGATGTGAAATGGTTCTTAAGGGGACCTCGCAGTTCACATCGGATCTGAGCCGCTCACACGCTCAACTCGAGGAGTGAGGCAGGTGTCGCCAATCGAGATGTCAAGAGCATAGCATGACGCCAATGTTGGAGGTGGTGAGGTGAAGCATGCTGAGGCGTGAGTTGGTTGAAAGGACGGTAGTATGCACTCGCTTCACTTGAAGCAGCAAACGAATATTCAATTGATATGTGTGGTGAAGAATATTCAATTGATATGTGTGGTGAAGAGTGCAGGTTGGCTTTGAGAGGTCCGGCACTAGAATAGAACTAGTCCAAATGCAGACATGTGATTGGTTCGCTGTGGAGGGTGTCGGTTGACGTTTGAGACAGAAGGTGAGGACGTGGTTACATGTAGTTCTAAGACTCGCGACTCTTTGCACTCATACTCATGCTCATACTTACTAATTATCTCCCTCGCTGGTCTGGTCGTGCGCTTGATTGTCGCATGACGGATCCATCATCACCTCAACCCTGTGCCCTGCCCTGCCTATTTCTACCGTCTACGGGGCTCGACAAATCGACAACCAACTTCTTCCCGCGACACGCAAAACGTCGCCAAACTGCCCGTGACAATCCAGCAGCGCTGTCGCTGGTCCAGGTACGTTTTCCGCATTGATCTCCATCTTGATCTTGATCTTGACTTGCACACGCTCGAGCCGCACATCGATTGTCGCTCCTGCGTACTTCTATTTCCCGCACCTCCGCATGCACATCATCCCATCTGCAACTCACCCACCGTCGCCTTCACCACCCTCACCAAGCCCACCAACCCATTCATCAATTGCGCCGTTGTCGCCGCCTTGTTGTCTGCCCTCAAAAGCCTCATTCACAACGATCGCCGTCTGCGTCTGTCGCAACGGACCTTGCACCGAAGCCCTTTTCTCGGCCTTTCCTGGCTTTCATCTGCAATATTCCTTCACCACAACCAGTCTTTGCAGCCTCCAACACCAGCTGCCCAAGTACTAACAGGCATGTAGACTCGCTTGCAATGAGTCCCAGATCCACCGCTGGCACAGCCAGCAGGAGAAGATCAAGTATGGCAGAGGGCAAGCCAATTGGACGATTGAATCCGTCGGAGCCTTTGCATATGACAACGCGGCGTGCCGCAGCGAAAGTCAATGCGAACACCTCACCGTCCACAAATGGCTCGGTCGGCGAGGATGATGCTCGTCGAGGCTCACTTGACGATGGTCGTCCAACTACCTCGTCGGGTCTTGGCAACCCTGCAAGACGAATCTCTGGCGGATCCACCAATGGCACATCCGACATCAACACATCTTTCGGAATGCATCAATCTATAGAAGGCCAACTGGGCAAAACAAGATCCAAGCCCACTTCATCGCCGTCAAAACAGGAGAAGATGCACGAATCGCCCTCACCAACAAGAAAGCGCAAGCGATCGACGCCGACTCCAGAAAAGATCCCATTCGGCGTTGAGTATGCCTATCCACACATGCATGAAACGAATCTGGATGCCTACCTGGACAAAGACGAGGACCGTGTCGTTGTCGTGCCAAACGAGCTCTTGTCGGATCGTGATTCAGAGGACGACAGCTCGGAGGAGCAAGAAATCGAGGATTACTTGGCAGCAACACAATCAACTGAGATCACTCCGGCAGCTACCCCCGCTGGATCTGAACCTGTCTCTCCAGTCTCCGACGAGTCACATCCAACACCACTGTATCCGTCCAAGCACGTTGACATTAGTATGGCTGACGCGGATCAAATGCTGGAAGGCGAGGAAGCAGACGCAGGCGATGAGCTTGCAGATGCCGATGACGGTCTCGATGAAGACGAGGTCGAAGTTGAAGATGAAGACGGCCAGACTCACATTGGGCGCAAGAAGCGGCCATATGGTCGAAGACGAGCAGAACATCCCATACCTGAAGTCGAAGCACGCATGCGGCGCCAACAGCAGCTCAAACAAGCATACCGTTACATCAGTCGTGCCTTGAAGCCACTTCTCGCGGAGATTGCCGAGAAGACTGTCGAGGAGCTGGAGACTAAACCGACTTTACACGAAGAGGTTCCCGAGTATCGTGGAAGCGAAGAAGAGGATGGCGTGCAGCAACTACTTGACCAGTATCTGGAGAGGAGAAAGGCGCAACTGGAAGCTCAGCGAAACTTTTGTCAAGCACAGCTGCGCAAGACTCTGGATGGAGAGAGGCAAGTCCGAAAGGCTAGGTGCGAAAACGACATCGAACATGTTCGTCAGCAACATGTCGATAGATTACACCACGATTTCCTTCTGATTGCACGCCAAGCCCAACTGGACGCCGAAAATGCTTCGGATGAGACGGAAGACGAGGACGAAGATGTCATACCAAGACCCAAAGGTATGGCCTATCGCTGGAAGAGGAAGGCTGCACTGGAGCCTGAGTACGACTCGAGAAGTCGACTGGCGATGGAATCCGAAAATGCGATACTCGACCTGCAACGTCGCCTTGACATGCACAACATGCTGAAAGAGCTGCAAGATGACGAGACGGCAGATGCTGCTCGAGCCTTCACAGTTATGGACAGTACAGCTCGTGAAGCAGCTCTGGCTCGGCGTCAGAACATTTTCAACACCTCCATGCTTGCTGAAGCTGCTGCTTCTGTCGAGCGAAAAATCCCGGTCATTCCCAACGAACAAGCTTTAGGACTGCAACTGTTGGGTGATCTTGCTTCGCGACCTTCGGTAAGATCTACTGCACCTCCTCCACCGCTCGCACCATTGGGACCTCAGCTGTTGAGACAACCACTCGCTGGGCCTCCAATACCTGCTCAGATGCCACCGCCACCTCCTCTGCGTCCACCGATTAGTTTTGATCGCGAGCCAGACGAAGGTCCTATCAGGGCGACAATGTCGCCCAGGACTGAGAGATTTGTCAATGAGCGCGGCGGGCTTCCATTTCTGCTACAGTCACCTCTCACACAGCAAAGCAGGGCTGAGTCGCGGCCGAGCGAACCACCTTTGCCATCTCCTTCGCGCGCAAGTCGTGGCAGCACAGCCCAACCTGTGCTGCTGCAAGCATTTGGCTCCGAAGGTCGCACTAACCCCCAGCCCGGCTCGCCACACCATCAGAGACACAGGTCGACCGACTCCTTCGATCAGTCTTTTGCTGCCCGCGACCGCTCAGAGCCATCCTTACCCGGGGCGTCTGGCCGCGAAGATTCGTCCTGGGAGAAGTATCGACGTCCACTTACGGCAGACTCTGATTCAAGAAGCCCATCGCGTCAGGATCGCACCATCCATGACTTCTCTCGTGGAGGCCCGCTAAGCATAGCGCGCATCTCTACCCACCCTGAAGAGCCTCCTGTACCTCGGGCATCAACTCCGCCTCTCCACCAACCTGCATTGGGGCATCAGGCTCAATTTGAAGATGAATCGCAGGTATCACCGCTTCGTGCACTAGAGCAGGCTTTACAAGGTTCTCCGCTGCCCGTCGCTGTCGCAACACATGCAGTGGCAACACGCGCGCGTACAGCAGAAGAGGATCATCCAACACAAGGAGCTGCGAGAGAAGTCTCACCTGCGCTGCCTCCCCATCCTCCAAAGACTTTCCCGAAGTGGGAACCACCAAGCAAGGAGGGCGCAGCAGACTCGCGATCACACGACGAAGGCCAGGCTTTGGAGGAGCCCAAAAGAGACCTGAGTTTAGAAGTACCCACGAAGAAGTCTCGTTCGAGGGCTTCTTCTCTTGGACAGTCCACCGCAACCGACGTCAGTGGCAGCCAGGATGGAAGCAATGTCGATAGTGCTGGGGCTCGACGGCCGCAAAGAGATAATCCAAAGGGCCGTGAAAAATTGAAGACTAGTAAGTCTGATCGTCAAGGCCTAAGCAGAAAGCAACACAAGGAGAGGAAGAAAGGCGCGAGTCATACTACCTCTCTGGACGGTGGCCAGATGCTTCGATTCCGGCTCAATACCAGCGAGCCCACCAAAACTCCACCCTTTACGAGTGGACCTCCCACTGGAACACCGCATTCGGCTCATCCTGGATTTACACCCTACCCTCCTTTACCTGCCTACAACGATCACCAGAATCAATCCTTTGCCCCGCCAGGATTGCCACCTCCACCTCCATCATCATACTATGGCTATGACGCTGGCCAATACTATGGTGGCCATCGGAACAGCTTTCCAGGACCCGGAGGTGTTCCACCCCCGGCGTGGCCACCGCATACGCCTAGTCCTGCCTACGGTCTGCCGCATGGCGCTCCTCCTCCGCATGCAGGATGGTCGGGCTCTCCATCGAATGGCCTAGCAGCTCCGTCACCGGGACTCGGTCAGCAGTCGCCGGCAGCTGCGTCCAACTCACGTTATGGTGGGCCGGCAATCGCGCCCGCCACTCCCGACTCGCGCACATTAGGCTACGGCGGCACACGCTCGGCAGGCGGTAATCACCCTCCAGCTTTTGCGCAACAGCTGCGGAATCATGAAAGTGGTAGCAGCAGGCGGAGGACGCAGTCGGATGTCAGAGGAACCAAATTTCATCACTATCCCGGACCTCGTAATAAGGATTAAGCATAGCGTTTCGGAGTTATATTTTTCAAATGACGGGATTGGATAACCCAGGAGAAGGAAGGCGCATGAAAGAGAAGATAAATAATCTCAGCGAGGTTCAGAGATACCTTAGCCAGGCATTCAAGGCATTGAGTGACCCAGTGCATGGTAAATCTGTTGTATTATTCATGATAATAGAGCAGCGCACATGTGGGAGAGAGACGTTACCATTAGCAATGTTTCGAATGGAGATCTGATACAGCTTCTCCATGTGTTTCGGCGGGCCTTTGCGAATCGTGATGAAACTCGTCTTTTGGCTTTGATACCACGAATCTGTCGAGGCAAGCATCTCCGGCAAGCCACGAGCATCACTCCTGGCGCTGATCCAAACGGGAACGGTTCCTGATGCTTTTCGGGTTGAACCTTGAGTCTAAATAGACGTGCAGGTACTGTATGGCTGTTGTATTATTATTATGATCGAATGAGAAGTCGGCATGCTTGAAGAAGCTCACAAAGGGTGCTTGAAGCGGCAATGGCTGGAATTCTACCGCGATGATGATTTGGGGGGATGTGCGACGTGTGTGTCTAGTGTCACAGCCGTATCATACAGCATGATTTTGTGTGCGGCCTTGGAAGAAGAAATGGGCATTGATTTTATTTGGCCAAGGGCAGCGGTAAGTAGCACAACAGAATCTAGAATGCAAGTTTTCATTGGAGCATGGGTGCTATACTATACAAGAACTATTGAGTTGGCGGATCTTCAAGTGGTCTGTGCGGAAATGAGATTGCAATCCATCCGAGCGACAACACCAGCAAGCGAACTTTCTCTCCTGGCTGGAGAAGAGTCTTCTTCTTCGACGGAAGCGTGAATGCCACCACCACCACCAAACGCGACGACGGCTTCACTCTTTCAGCTGTCGGCCGCACGCCATTCTTTTGCACCCGCGAGCCCTCGCCGCCATACTACAGGTATGTTCCTGCATGTCGGTTGCGCAGTCGCGACGAGAAACACATGCTCTGTTAATGCTTCTGCACATGATGGCTGATTTCATGTGCTGCAGTCTTTACAATCGTTAACCATCCCACCCGGAAACGCTGACACCAGCTCGTGCGAATAAACCGTATTCGAGTCGACGACAATCATGTTCAACCACCTTGCGAGTCTCGTTCGAAGGAACGCACAAGCACCACCGCCTGGACCACCACCCGCGATGATAAGCCTACTCGTTGTGCTTCTGCTATTGCTGATTCTCGCACTGCTTCTCGTCGCCGGCCTGCTGTACATGCGACACCGAAGAAGGGCGCAGAGAAACAACTCTGAGCTACCGGTCTACGACGAGAAGCGCGTGTCGACAGCATCCGCAGCATCATCATCATCACATCGCCGCGTGTCGGCACGACCCTCACAGTCGATATACGTCTACCAGGAGAAGCAGAACCTCATCGAGAACTCGAGCGCGCCGCCATCAGGTCCGCTCCCACAGATCCACATCACATTCCCGGAGGAGTATGACGATTCTGGCAAGCGAGTGTCAGGTCGTGTGGTTGTCGTTCGTATGGGAGATACTGGTGTCGGTCTCGAACCGGTAGAGAATCTCCCCGCGTACCAACAGCAGGATAGGAGGAGTTTCGAATCTGTCGACCTGGAACGAGTCGGAGGACTTGTCGAGAAGGCGCGAAATGCGCCCAGCTACGACAAGTTCGAGAAGATCTAGGCAAGACGGATGAGAAGAGAGAGACCCCAGCTGTTAACGACGTCTACGACCAAATCTCTGTGCACAGCTCAGAACGCACGTACTATCGAAAGAACCACGACGGCGCATGAACATAGAGTCTGCGACTTTGTACCTGTTTTCCAGCGGCCTTCCAGACAGCGGCCAAACATACTTTACCTTATATTTCGACACCAGATACGACTGGACTGCTTCTATCGTCTCTCGCATGCGACACCACGACGACTGGCCTGGACGGCAGCAGTGCTACATGCATGTTACTACTTACATACACTTAATGTGTTGTCATTGCTGGCAGGGAAGAGCAGAGTTTGAAGCTCGCTCGCTTGCCCGCCCTTTTTGTGTTACCATTCAATCACGACGGGACAGTGGGAAGATGCCCAAGTTTGTTTTTTTAGCGTGGAGCGGGAGGTTTGGTGATTCTTCTTCTTATGTGTCTCTTCGATGAAGACTAGTATAGTCATGGTGTATATTGCACTCACTACTGAGCTGTCTGGCTGCGCGATCAGGTCGTAAGTGCAGGACTCGGCTAAATGAAATGCTCAATGCGCTACACCTCCTTTCCAACGTCGTTGACTTTGTAGATGTTTGAGCTGTACATCTGAACGATATGGACATGATGTTGTCCAGAACTCCCCGTCTACTGCATTCCATTCCATGGCACGAGTCAGCCACGTGGGGCGTCCCTGCATGTAGTGGACGTCTTTCACAAGATCGTGGACCGTGGTTGCTGAAAGCTTCTTCTCACGATTCCTTTGCTTATTACACTCCTTCCATGTCTAATGCTCTTGTAATGCGTCGGTAGCCTTTTCTTTGCCTTCTACTTGCTCAACTACTGCCATATGGAGAATGGATCGGTGACAGCGCCGGACTCCCAGTCTGACAAGAAGACGCTGTCGGTGCAGTGGAAGGCCCAGCATGCTTTGGTTGTCGCCTTCTTTTCGCTGATACTGTAAACATGATTCAACATATGCGCCATCGGGCACACTCTAGCTAACCATGCCGCAGCATATTCCACGCCCTCGCCATCTACCTCTTTTGCAGTGGTTTCCTTCTCTCCCGACTCGTCCTCCAAGACCGATCCGAATGCGCCGTACCTCCCATATCCCTCGATCATAGAACAGACTTCACGCCAGGATCGCAAGAGCGAGGATGTTGGCATCCCAAGTCATTCGAGAAAGCCGTTGTAATCATTGTGGACGCGTTGCGATACGACTTTACCATTCCTTTCCAACCCAGGCCTGGAGACGATCAACCACACCACTTTCATAATGCATTTCCCATACTACACGAGACGTCCGTGAACGAGCCGCAGAACGCTTTCTTGCGACCTTTCATTGCGGACCCTCCGACCACGACGCTACAGCGGTTGAAAGGACTTACGACTGGCACATTACCGACGTTCATAGATGCAGGATCGAATTTTGCTGGAACAGCGATTGATGAGGATAATATTGTGGAGCAGCTATACAAGGCGGGCAAGAAGGTAGTACATCTTGGAGACGATACCTGGCATTCACTCTTTCCTGGATACTTTGAGCCGAATCTGACGAGGCCGTATGACTCTTTCAACGTTTGGGACTTGCATACTGTGGACAATGGCGTCAACGAGCACTTGTTCCCTCTTTTGGACGCGTCTATGAATGGTCGGTGGGATGTCATCTTTGGACATTACTTGGGCGTTGATCATGCTGGACATCGATATGGCCCGGACCACCATGCAATGACGGACAAGCTGAAACAAATGGACGACGTCTTTCGACGAGTGATTGATCATCTGGACGATCAAACGCTGCTCGTGGTTATGGGCGATCATGGCATGGACACGAAGGGTGATCATGGTGGCGAGTCTGATGATGAGGTCGAAGCTGCGCTATGGATGTACTCCAAACGTGGTATCTTTGGTCGCAAAGACGAAGCATCAAGGCATCCGCCTTTGACTGCTAAAGAGCGGGCTGTGAATCAAATTGATCTGGTGCCGACACTTTCCCTACTTCTTGGTCTTCCAATTCCGTTCAACAATCTTGGGCAGCCTATCGAGGAAGCTTTTCATGGGTCTAGCAATGTAATGAAACCTGATTATACCAACCTGGCGGAAGTCAGTCGCTTGACTGCGGCGCAAATACACCAGTATCAAGCAGAATATGCAAAGGCGCGTAAGATGGGCGAAGACACTTTATCAGAAGCTGAGAAGCTATGGAAAGCAGCCGACGCAGAATGGAGCACAGGAACTGCTCAGAAAGCTTGGGAGGCATTCGAGGCGTACCAAACGGAAAACTTGCGCGTCTGCAAATCACTTTGGGCTCGCTTTGACCTTGTCAGCATGATTATGGGTATCATAGCTTTGGTTGGCACGTTCGCAGTTGTGGTCATGTACGCACAAGGTATTAAAGGTGACCGTGGCGCGCTAACACCTCCCATGCTTGGTTGGGGTCTTATGGGCACTGCAGCTGGCGCAATGGCTGGTGCAGCGCTGGGCAACCTGGCAGCCTTCAACCTCATACAGCTGGTCACGTTTGGAGCTGCGATTGGAGGAATCATCGCAACTTTGCTTGGCTTCTGGCCCGCTCGAGAATTGCTGAAGATACCAGTGCCTACGACGTTCTGGGGTATCCTCACCACATTGGCGACTCTCTTACTCTGCGTAGGGTTTGCGTCCAACTCATTCACGATTTGGGAAGATGAGCAGCTCCTGTTCCTGCTCTCTACTTTCGGTTTGGCTATGCTCGGAGCATCTCTTGGTCAAACGCACCCAACGGACCAAAAGCAGGGAGCAGTCAATGCCATTTCCTTCCTGGTTGCAACGCGACTGAGCTCACTATCCCGATTATGTCGAGAAGAGCAGATGCCGTACTGCAGGTCGTCATACTATGCTTCGGCAACATCTTCTACATCCTCAAAGTGGCAACTTCTGATCCCGTTCGCTGTGGCAATATCGCTGCCATACCTCATAATACAGTACTATCATCGATCAGCCAACTACCATGGATCTGCCGTGATATGGAACGGAGTAGTGCTACGACTCGGACTGGTAGGTGTCGCCAGCTTCTGGGCCCTGGATGCGGCAGATGATGGCGACTGGTATCCTGACATCTCGAAATCCATTCTCAAGACTGGTCGCATGTACCTTGCCCAGGGTGTCTTAGCAGTGGCCTTGGCCTTTGGCTACGCGACTTACATCTTCGCCCACCCACTGATCATGGTCAGGCATGAAGAGAGTCAGGATTCCCAGCCAGCTCTCTACTCCAAGTCCATTACCGAAGGGCACGAAAACTCCGCAGTCCTCACAGCAGTCAACGGGGCTCCAAAGCCAAGACCCAAACTCATCATCTACGGCTTCAGCAACACTCACGGCACACGCTACCTCCTCCTCCTATGCGCGTGGATCTTAGCCCTCCTCCTCTTACAAAAGCCCATGGGTCAAGGCGCCCTAGCCCTCTGTTTCCTTCAAATCCTCAACATCCTCGAAGTCGTCGACGCATGTAATCTTCGCCGCTCACCACTCGCGCCAATTTTGCTTGCCCTCCTCGGTAGCTTCCACTTCTTCAAGACCGGTCATCAAGCAGCTCTGGTCACGATCCAATGGGAATCTGCATTTATCCCTCTAAAATCTGTGCAATACCCCTGGAGTCCCATGCTCGTCACACTCAACACATTCGGGCCGCAGATCTTGTGCGCGATCGCTGTTCCTGCGGTTGTTTTGTGGAAGGTTCCTCCCAAGTCGCCTGGTGTTTTGGGCAGGGTTGCGGGGAGTATGGCTACGCATATACTGTTTTATGCGGCTGTGGCGGTCGCTACGGTGATTGAGGCTGCTTGGTTGAGGCGACATTTGATGTTGTATCGAGTCTTCATGCCGAGGATGTTGTTGAGTATTATTGTGTTGCTGCTTGTGGAAGTCGTGGGTGCGCTTGTGGCGATTTTGGGCATGAGGTGGAGTGTGATTAGTGTTTGGGAGGTTTTTGGATGGCCGGAGTAGAGTTCCGAGCATGAGGAGGAGGAGGAGGGGCTTTGGAGGGTTTGGATGAGCGATTATAAACGGTGGAAGAAGTGTGTTGTTGAGTGAGATGGAGGATGGAATAGTGTGTGTATATATGTATGTGTGTAGCTGTCGAAAGCTGAAATCGTCGTCGTACTCGCGTCTCTATCGTTGGCCGGAACTCCTCGCTATGCTTCACCCTACCTAGAGCAACCAGCCTTCCAAATCCAGGCCTCTATAGGATGTAAAAAGCCGCCCAAACCTCAACTCCCTCTATGCATAGACGCCGATTCCGCTACTTATTTTCCCAATCCAACCCAAACCTCCCTTCCGCTGTCGTATAATTCTTCAATTTCTCCACCACTTCAGCAGCTGTTGTCGCCTCTACCATGATGTCTTCATTTTTCTTCGAAACAAATCCCTCCTCTACACTTTTCTTCATCCATGCCAACAATCCGTCCCAATACCCTTCGACATTGTACACGACAATTCCACGTTCATGAATCCCTAATTGATTCCCTAAACCGAAAAAGTCAGCAAATATTTTTTTTCTCTCACTCTCGTCCTCTTTTCTTCTTTTTCTCACAAGTTATAACCTCCATCAATTCCTCCAAAGTCCCATACCCCCCACTCAACGCCACAAACCCTCCCCCAGGCCCCGACTCAATCACTTCCCGCGCCATCACTTGTTTCCGCGTATGCATATCCTTCACCACCGTCGTCCGTCCGTATACTTTCTCGTCGATCTCTCCGTTTCGTTCGTATTCTAGCAAGGCTGCTGGGATCACGCCGTGCACGGCTTGCGGTCCTGAGAGAGATACGAGGGTTCGCGCTACTTCGCCCATGATTCCTGCTGTGCCGCCGCCGTAGACGAGGTGGATTTTGTGCGTGTGCAGGGCTTGGGCTAGGGTGCGTGCGGCGTGGAGGTGGGCGGGTGAGGTGCCGGGGGAGGCGCCGCAGCTGGGGGATGGGGGTTAGTTAGTTCTTGGAGGGAAATGTGGGTTTTTGGGGGAGGATGGAAGTACAATACGCAGACGACGGGTCGTTTTTCTGTGGTGCCGTTTGGTGGCATGGTGTCGTTTTGTTTTTGTATGGAGCTATAGGTGTGGTTGTGGTTGTATGCGGCTGGGTTGGAGATGGGAGAGGCAAGTAGTAGTTTTCAATGCGCGCCTGGTCTCGGCATATATATGTCAAACTGGCAGGCGCGCCTGTCTTGTGAATGACTCTTCTGAAGCTAACAAGACTGATCCACACATGTGATTGACGCTCGGGCTACGATTGGATGACCTGACCGCCAGAATGCTGCTCGGTCCGGCCAAGACAAGACATTCTCGTCGGTCAATCGTAGGCGGTATGTCGTGTATCCACAAAGATGAGCTGCATGTTTTCCGGCCAATGTGTCGATGGAAGTATAGTCAATGTATTGTTTAGAAGGGTCATCAATGCCCGGGCTCTCGGATACTATGTGCCGGCTTATACTTGTCAGTTGGCGCGGGGAGAACCCTAGCCCTCCGAAAGAGGTCTTAGCAAGCACTCACACCGCTATTTTCTACTAAATGTTGCTCTCTAGTCCTCTTTCTAATACCTAGAATCCTCTAGTTTATCGTAGATATCGTGTCGTCGGTAATTTAGTAGTATAGACCCTTCTAAGGTATTATTAGCAACCATAGTTAAGAAAGCGCGCATTAACGACGACTAGTAAGGCTAATTAATTAATCTCTTCGAGAAGAACTTTACCGCCGAGTAAATACATGCCTTTACTAAGCTACTAATATCTATCCGGTCTATGTATCGATACTAAGAGAAGTACCGCTTATATAGTACTTTATATACTAAGAACACTAGTACGTAGCGTAGACGAAAGTAAGCCCTCCTCGCGACAGAGGTAGACTTCCTACTATCGTATCTCGACGATCGTCCGGACGCCTACTTTATAGAGATGATCTAAGCTCTTTAAGACGAATTTGTAAGGCTTCAGCCTTAAAGTAATAGCGGAGAGGGTGCGGTTAAGCTTCGACCTACTCTTATTAGTAGGGTATTAAAAAGGAATAAGTATACTCGTAAAGACGTAAAGCGGTAGGCGAAGGAGCGAAACCTATTTCTTAGGGCTTTATAGACGATTAGGTGCGCAAAGTAGCCGGTAGATCGCTTAGTATTTATCGACGAGACTACTAGTATTTAGAAGATAGGTTAGCGGAAGTATAGCTAGAGTCTAAGAGGTATTACTTATATAGATGTTTAGTATGCGAAGCGAGAAGTACGCTAGTTAGTATTACCGGCTTTTACGGTTTATAGGTACTTACTATATACCTATGTATACTAAGGATCGATTAATAGTAATCGTTTCTACACCTAGATTACTAAGTAGGTGTTGCCTTACCTCGAAGATGGTCTACCGATAATATTTATAATAGATAATGCGAGTATCTACTATAGGTTAAGGATTAAATAGGCGATATTAGATGCCGGGCATCGACTAGAGTACTTACTACTATATTCACCGGATTTAAATCCTATCGAAGGTAGCTTTAATCTACTAAAGAAGACTATTAAAAGGCATAGAAATTAGTAGCCGAAGTTCGTTAGCTTTTAAGATTACTTACTATATTATCTTTACCTATATAAAGGCCGCCGGGCGCGTAAACTCTTCGCATACGCTAGATATAATGTCGACGGGGTAGATTTGCCGTACGACGCTTCTTAATTCGAGTCGACCGCTAGTAACGCTTAGAATATAATAGCACTCGACCCGTAGGAGTCCTAATAGATATAGTAGGCTTAGAATACCGAGCCGTCGGTACTTAACGACGTAGAAGCGCTATATACATTATATGAAGAAGATAATAAGGAAGATAAGGAATAAGAGGTAGATTTTAACGACTTCGAGTAATACTAATCGGTACTAGCGTACGGCAAGCGCTATAGGTAGAAATTAGAATAAATATGTTCGAACGCTAGCTTTACCTATCGCGCTTTATATTCCATAACTAACGCATTATATTAATTAACTATATATAGGCTAAATAAGTACTATTACCGTAAGAATCTCCCGCTTATTATAAGTTTATATGTGTTATAGATGTGTAAAGATCGCAGCCTAGGCGAAGCTAAGAATTCTTAAAAATTCTCTCCCTCCTTAGTAGCGGCTACTTCCGCCGCTATAACCTTATCCTATTTCTTCCTTATAAACTCGACAATCGCTTTCTTCAGTTTTAATCGCATACTATCTACTTTCTCGAGCGCCGCCGGCTAGTCGTCCTTTATTAGATTATAGATAGTCTCTAGCGTCTAGCCTATGCCGACGAAATAGGTAATATAGGGCCGTAAATAGTCGTAGTCCTAGAATTCGCGGTAAAGGGTTACCTAGTTAAAGAATTCTACCGTTAGCTATTCGCACTAAACGATATTCCGAGGTAGTATAATATCGCGTAAACTAGTCCTTATAAGAGCTCGAGAAGGTATCTTACTTAGCGTACTAGGAATAATACTACTACCTCGTAATTTACTATCTAAAATACGACTAAGATCTTTACCGAAGTTATTATAAATAATGGGTTAGAAGCTAGCGCTAGCGCTAGGTCTACGAGGCGAGTCGGATTCACTATTACGGCGACCTCTTATCTTCCGAACCTTATTCTTCTATAGGTTAGACTCGACCTTTCTCTTAATTAATTTAATCTCTAGTCTTACTAGTAACCTATCTTCGAGAGCGCTAGTTTACTTATTAATCTTCTACTCTCCGGACGCGATCGCTTTATAGCCTTCGATTATTATAGCTTCGAAGAACGGAAAGTAATTCTCGCTATAATCCTTTAACTTCCGGTTACGCTAGTACGCATGCTTACTAGCCTTCTAGAAGTTACTATAGTCCTTTATCGCGTATAGAAAGTTACGGATAATCTAGTAGTCGTACCGCTTCTAAGTCTCGAGTTTAGCTATTATAATACCGGCGTTAGAAAGCTAAATTAAGGTTAGATTAGAAGCCGGTTTAGACACTAACTTCTTAATGCCTAAGCTAGCCGCTACTAGTTTAGGCTTCGTTATAAAGTCGATATTAATGAAGACATTCTTTCGCGAGGTAAGCGTTAATCCTTTAGTAACTTCTAGAGCATTAGTATAGACCTTATCGCTATTAATGTTATCTCTAGCTTAATGCTAATCGCTAGTAAAAGCCGACTTCTAACCGTCGGCTCTAACACGGATTACGACCCGATTAATCGCCGCTAGAGCGTTTAACTTCGCTATCTTCGCTACCTACGCGTATGCATTCTAAGCCTCTTATTTATTAGCGAATAAGAACTTTACCGGCTTAATCGCTATTATCCGCGCCGCGCCCTTCTTCGTCGTATTAAATAACGTCTATTACCCTTTATAATAGAAGATCTTATCTAAGAAAGAGCTAGGTTAAGTAATCGGAGCGTTACCTATAGCGAGGGCGGTAGTACTATTAGTAGTAGTAGCCGCCTCTAGCTCGGCGTTAAAAGAGGAGGCTATAGAGGTCGTAGCGGAGGAAGAAATAGCTATTTTTAGCGGTTCTATACCGCTAATCTCCTCCGTTAGTATTACTACGGTCTCCTTACTTAGTAGACCCGTTAGGTCGGTAGTAACGGCGGTAGTCGCTTAACCCGCCTTACCGCTCTTCGAGGAGCTACCGCTACCCTTTACCGTATTAGCTATTCGTCTTATTAGCGGCGGACTAATAGGCTTCTCGAGTAGAGCGCTAATTACCTTCTTCTTAGCCGTAGAGACATTATTTACTTATTATTAGTCGTCTAATCGCACTAGAGGGATGCTAGTAGTCGTACGTGTCGATCTTATTAGCGCTATTATTACGGTAGAAGGCTAGAAATTAATGGAGATACGCGTACGATGCTTAAAGATACGATTATCCTCTATACGACGACGACAATTAGGAAGAAACACGAGATTCTATACGTAAAACTACCCCTATCGCCTACCCCTATGCGGCTTAGAGGAGGAGGAGGCTCTGCGGACCGTACTAACAAGAATAAGCCGGCACATAGTACCGCCACTCCACGCCACGCTACGCCACGCCACGCGAGCAGTGACATGGCATGGATGCTTCGTCATAAGCAGCACAGCACCTCTCTTTGTTACACTTTAAACATCCAAACTGCGATTCTGGCCACTACTTCAACCTCCCATACCAGCCATAGTCAGCACGAGAGAAAGTTCACGTCTTTGCCGCCATCATGGCGGAAGCGTCACCCTACGACTTCATCGCCAAGATCGTAAGCTTGGGAGACAGCGGCAGCGGTAAATCAAGTGTACGCGAACACTCCCACTTTCTTCTCCCTCTCAGCCAATCCAGCTGATATCCAGTCCCTAGCTGACGATTCGCCTGTGCGAAGGTCGTTTTGTAAGCCATCACGACGTCACCATCGGAGTCGAATTCGGTTCCAGAATCGTGCCCGTAGGACCTCCCGCTTCGCTCGAACGAGGATATACCATCAACAATCCAGCCACATCGACAGCACCGCCCGCCAGTAATTCAAAGTCAAAAGGACCGCCGAAAGAACCCGTACAGAAGCACATGAAGCTGAGTTTGTGGGATACTGCTGGCCAGGAAACCTATAAATCCATCACAAGATCGTACTTTCGAGGCGCTAGTGGCGCGTTGTTGGTCTTCGATATCACAAGACGGAGTACGTTTGCGTCGGTCACATCGTGGCTGCATGATCTGCGACAGATAGCCGAGGACGATATCGTGGTCGTCCTAGTAGGGAACAAGTCGGATCTGGCGAACTCGTCGACGGTCTCTGGAGATAGCAACGCGTCGAATAAGAGGCAGGTTACGAGGGAAGAGGCAGAACAGTGGTGTAAGGATAACAAGGTCATGGAGTATGTCGAGACTTCAGCCAAGAGTGGAGAGAATGTCGAGAGGGCGTTCTTGGAGGTTGCGGAGAGGATATATCAGAACATCGAGGCGGGAAAGTATGATTTGAATGATCGGAGAAGTGGTGTGAAAGGGCCTGGGGCCGGAGGTGGTGCGAGAGCGGTGACGCTGGGGAAGAAGGATCCGAATGCTGCGAAGAAGGCTGGGTGTTGCTAGGACATTGGGCATGGCGAGCTGGCGTTCGCGGCGCCATGCAAATGAAGGTCTGCACAACGTATTCCCGTTACCTTGTGATGACCCAAGGCTTCAGATTGATCTTCACCGCAGCTGTCTATACATCACATTGACCTACTTACAGAGCCTACAACCCTAGACTAAGACACCGTCATATCCGTCCTGCCTCACTTAGGCAAGCTCTAGCTACACCGACAGTATCACTTCGCTCACTTTCAGCTGGACCCTGGAGTGGACAAGCATTTATATCTGACTTCGACCTTCAACTTTTCAATCAACTTATCTTTCAACCGACATCAACTGACACCAACCGACATCGGCAATCTCGACATTCTCACGGGTAACATTTCCAACACTTAGTCAACATGAAGCGCTCCTACGACGAACTTATGGCTGGCGACCACGGCGGTCCCGAGGACTCGTCTGTGGGCAGCGATGTTGCTGATATGATCCCGCCCTATGACGCAAAATCAGAGCCTATGCCAGAATCTCCCGTCTTCACTCCAGAATACGAGAAGTTGATGAAGAATGTCTCCAGTCTGATCAAAATCCTCGGAGGACCAATTGAAGGCAGCACCTACCGCGATGGAGTCATTGATGGACTGCTCGAGGAGATCAAGCGGCGCACTACCTCTAATTTCCCAGAAGAAGTCAGAATTGCACTCGTTGGTGACATGAAATCAGGTAAGGTGACAGGATTTTCTTTTCATCTGCCTCACTGACTTTTTTTCCAGGCAAGAGCTCTCTCATCAACTCCATCCTCAGCATCGGAATGATTGCACGTCAGGTAAGTTCTCTACCTTCTTCCCAAAATCAGCCACTAACCTTGTCAGGGCGATGCTGGCAGCAGCTGTACTTGGGTAGTGCAAGAATTCGGCTACCTTTTCCCAAACCAGAAGCAGCCTTTCGCTGCTGAAGTCTACTTCTTCTCTCAGGAGGAGCGCCATGCTATTATCCGCGCTCATGTTGCGGAATTCTACAATGCCAACGCCAAAGACGATGGCGAAGGTCCCAAGGATAGCGAGCAGACGGTAGAGGATTTCGCCGTGAAGCGCACTGTCATCACGGCCTTTCGGGCACTTTTTAACAGTGAGGAGCAGTTCGCCACCTACGCCGCCGCGGACCAATTCCTCTCTGCTGCCACATGCGAGGACGATGAGCACATCGTCGACACGCTTTGCGACTGGTCTGATCACATCGTGAATTCTGGACTTGGAAAGGAGACTTTCCTCTCTCAAGAAGCAGCAACCCCTCAGAATTTGCTCTGGCAACTCGCACCATACATGTATACGGTCGAAGAGAGAGATGGTGAAATGATCACGTCTCTCTGGCCTTTCGTGAGCAAGATCAAATTTGGCTTGAACATCCCATTGCTCAAACATAACATTACGCTGGTCGACTTGCCTGGGCTCTCTGATGCCAACAAAACCCGCGTGGCAAACGCTACTTTCCATCTCCGTCAGTGCACCCATTATATGGTGGTTGCCGAAATCGGCCGCGCTGATGATGATAAGTTCATCAGAGATAGCCTCACAAAAGGCTTCATGACGCGAGGATCGGCAAGGACGATCCTGACTCTTACTCATGCCGACAGCATCGACGATGAAACCGAAGTTCAGGGTTCGAAAAAGGACTATGCTGCAATGGAAAAGGTCCTCAGCCAGATCAAGACGCTTGAAAAGCAGAAGAGCGAGGTGTCCAGCAAGATCAAGGGCTTGAAGGGCGTCCAGAAATATGAGCTAATGGAGCTGAAAGACGATATCGCGCGCCAAATTCGGGAAAACATGCTCAAGCACCGAGAAATTCGCATTCAGATACGCAGCAGAATGGTCGTCCGGCAGATGCAGGAGCTGTACGCCGAGCTTACGCCAGATCCTGTGGGGCTGCCGGTGTTCTGTGTCGGCAATGCAGCATACAAGAAATCTCAGGCGGGATATGCTACCGACGACCCAAATCCTCCAACTTTGAGTGTCGAAGGCACGAATATCCCGGCGTTGCGACGACATCTTTTCCTTGCTCCCGCGGAGGCAAAGCTCAACGAAGCTCGACATATGATCTCGACTCAACTTCCCAGTCTTCTCAGCTGCTTTAAGCTGTACATATCCAAGACGCATATGGCGAGAAAGGACGAAGTCGAGAGCATCATCGTGGGACCACAGAAGCTATGTGCGTCCGTCATCGAGGAAATCTGGCAGGAATTGTACGATCAGGTCGAGACGGGTATCCTCAGTCCCATGCGGGATTCTGAGTTCGAATGGACTGACGAGGCCCTAATTCTCGTTCAGCAATGGGAAAAGACTTGGAGCACTAGTCAGCACTTGGCAATTCTGAAGAAAGAGGGCTGCCGAAAAGGCAGGGGCAAGCAACGCGTGGACATTTCTTGGAATGGAGAGCTCGTCAGCATCAAATGCGCCGAGGCCAGACACTTCTTTCAGGAGTTCCTGTTGAATATCAACAAGCTCCCTAAGAACGTTACGAAGGCGATTCACAAGATGCTGAACAGGGTCATGCACAACATCAAGACAGATCCCCAGGTCACCCTCATGGCGCTGCAGCCATACCTCGAATACCTCTACACGGAAAAAGGAAATATCCAGATATTTGTGGAGCACGCAAACAAGGAAATGCGCAAGGATCTTGGCTCCATTCTGGGCGCAGTCAGCTCGGAAAACACGGACAACCCAATTGTCCAAGCCATGAAGCCAGTATACGAGGATTGCCAAAAGATCAAGGGCAAATTGGGCACTCCAAAGGACCGCCTCCGAGCGTTTGAGCGCGAGGTGACCAGGACTGGTAATGGAGTGTGGATGAAATCCGTCGACCTCTTGAACGCACAGCTTCAGGAGCTACTGCAGAAGCATTCCCGTGTGCTTACGCATGCTACTAAGGACTTCTTCCACAATCTCCAGAAGAACTTCCATCTGATGTGCTCAAGCAAGGAGAAGGAGGAACCTGAGGAGATTGAGCTTCGGCAGCAGCTGGAAAAGGCTCTCGTTGTAGCGAAAGAGATGTTGGCGGAGAATATCCAACCTGCTGCTGATGCTTGCTTGGGATCTGCTGGCTGAGGGAGATATCGAGGTCATGTGGAGAGAGGCAACTTGCATACATGAGAGGAGAATTGGAAATGGGCTGGGAGTTTCCGTAGGGGGCCACCTGTAGCTCTGCGGTGAGTAGTGCACCTGGAGCTTTTCTATCACATCAATCCCTCTACCCATCCGCAGAGCACACTTTTGTCCCAGGAGACAAAAGTCTTGGTCTGGCATGACTCCTGTCGACAAGGGATCTGGAATATGAAGAACACTTTCAACATCAGATGAACACCTAGTATACCTATACCTCGACTTCCAATCATAGCGAGGCACCACATATGGAACCACTGCGCTCTGCCGGCCGTGAAGGCATCATCTTGCCTACCTGGACAGCCCAAATGATCGCTTCAATGCACTGCGGATTGACCAAGGTCGTGATAAATATCGCCGAGTTGCTCTTCTTCTCCACACCAGATCTTCCGCAACAGTCTCCTCATGATCTTCCCTGCCCGGTTCTTGGGCAGATCTTGGACTACAACAACATGCTTGGGCGCAGCGAACTTGCCGATGCTCGTCGAAACCTGAGCCTTAGCAATCTGAATCGCTTCTTCTTCCGGCAGACTGCTTTTGAGGGAAACGAAAGCTGCAACTGCCTGTCCGGTCAAATCATCTGGCACGCCAACAACTGCAACTTCTGCCATGACTGCGTGCTCCAACAACGCTGCTTCGATCTCGGCTGTCGACATTCGATGTGCAGCTACATTGATCACATCGTCCACCCGCCCTTGTATCCAGTAATATCCGTCCTCGTGCCGCATGGCGCCGTCTCCGGTAAAGTAGAAGCCTGCATATGGGTCGTAGTACACAGCCATGAAACGATTGTGGTCTTTCCAGACCGTCCTCGACATGCTCGGTATTGGTCTTTTCAACGTCAACACACCTTCTCGACCGTGATCTTTGATCTCTACTCCAGACACTGGATCCAGGAGAGCAGGTTCGACGCCAAAGAATGGAAGGCTACAACATCCAGGCTTTAGAGGCGTTGTACCTGCCAGTGGAGCGATCAAGTACGATCCCGTCTCGGTTTGAAAGAATGTGTCCACGACTTGCAGTTCGCCCTTGCCAACGATATCATGAACCCATTGCCACACGTTTGCTGCCAAAGGCTCTCCGACGGACCCGATGACTCTGAGGTGAGAGAGCATCTGCTCGCCTCTTCATAAATTATACACACACCGACCATACTCCTCGATATTGTAGGTAGTAACATCCTGGCTGCCGTTCTCTCTAGGCACGAGCTGCTTGTCAACGCTGTTGTGAGCATCGTCCATGTGGCTCGACTTAGTTGGCGGATTACCATACGCAAACGCCTTGCAAAAGTATACTGTCACGCTGGTATCCATTCTGGATGTGGCGCCAGTGCAGCCATTTGGTACATCTACTTCACTATCCTCCTTGGCTTGCAATCGACGGATCACAATCGAAGCCTCCGCATCGGCAATTTCATGGTGACTGCACTTCTTTTACTCTGCCTGCTGGCCATGGTGGGTCTGTCGCATCCTTGGTTCAGAGGTCATTATCACAATATCTGGGAGCTTTCACATCGATATCTAGGATGGACCATCACAGCACTGATATGGGTTCAAGTCGTCCTCCTTACCGCACTGGCAGAGGCTCCTCTTCCGAAAGCTCTTGTGAGATCACCACTTCTCTGGATGGTGGTGATTGTAACTTGCCTACTGATTTATCCTTGGGCCACGATGCGCAAGCGCACTTTCGTTGCCAATCAACTGTCGACACATGCGCTTAGACTGGAATTCGACTATCGAAGATCTCGCACAGGGCACTGCATTCGCCTCGCTCAGTCACCTCTCGTTGAGAACCATGGATTTCAGAAAATTCCCAGAGGGGACGGTAGTAAGGGATTCTCGGTCATCATCTCAAATGCTAGAGATTGGACGAAGAAGATTATCAATTCCGAGACTCGAGGTAATAGTATTTGGGTCAGAGGAAGACTGTTTCTAGGAGTCATTGAGATGCCAATGCTATTCTCGCCTTTGGTGGTCGTTGCCACTGGATCTGGGATTGCTCCTTGTTTGGCGTTTCTTCAAACTCATCCCGACTGGCCGGTGAGGATCGTTTGGTCTGCTAGGTCTCCCGAAGTCACGTATGGCACCGAAATCATGGAGACGATCTTGAGAGCAGATCCACATGCTATCATCATCGATACTAAGGAGACTGGTCGGCCGAATATCCCGGCCCTGATGTATGCTGCCTACAAGGTGAGTCTAGCGGAAGTTGCACGGCATGACTCTGCTTTCGAGGCATACGGACACCTGCTGACAACAAAAACAGGAAATCCAAGCGGAAGCCATCCTCTGTGTCAGTACTGTCAAGGTCACAGAACTGGTTTCGTATGAGATGCAAGCAAGACGCGTACCAATCTACGTCCCCATATTCGATTCATGAAAAGTATCTACTGTAGAATACCGCTTTCATCGAACAATCACAGCCTTCGACACCGTAACCCGCACGAAATTCACAAAATTCACCCACCCTCTATACTTCGCATACCCTTTCACCACAATCCTATCCCCACGCTCCAAACTTCTCACCCATCCTGCCTCCTCGCCGCCACTCACCGTCCATTCCACAACATACTTCGAAAAACACCCATCCCGAGCACTACTAACATTCCGATGAATCTCTCGCTCCAAAACCCCTTCATCATTCGAGCAGCCCTTCACAATCCCAGTCGTAAACCACGTCCAACTTTCCGTACCCACCCCGGGAAAAGCCACGAACCCTTCTTGGTCTTTCGACGTGATTTCGAATTTCAGGCTCCGAACGGGAAACTTTGAATTCGAAGAACTCGTGATCGCGTCGCTGAGTAGATACACATGTAATGGAGAATTCGTGACTCGGATTGCCGTGTATTGATCGACGGTGAAGTGTTGGGGATTGTAGAAGTTGCTGAGTTCGAGGACGAGGTCGGAGGATGAGGGCGGTGAGATAGATGTTTCTTTCGCTCATTCTGGTTTCAGGGGTCATGGGCGGGTGGTAAATTTTTCCTTTCCTCGACTTCTTCTGGTATATCATGATTTCGCGTTGCTTTTTGTCTAGACGCAGGACATCGATTAATAAGAAGGAATGTGGCGTTTTTTTTATACTACCGAAAGGAAATTCATGTGATGACGGGACGGAAAGCTCAGCTCATCCCTCGCGAGTCATCTACTTTAAGCTGCCCTCTTCGACGCCCTTACCAAATATGTTGAGATCGGCTTCACACGCTCCTTTCTCTGCGTGTGTTCTGAGGTGTTGGTGGAGTTGAGGCCATGTGAACTCCTGCAAGCTCAGATTTTGAACCATTTGATAAGATTGGCTCCGCATGCACCATGCGTCTGAGGTCTTCATGTCGATTCTTTGGGGGGTTCTTTTTTGGCGTACCTCACTCAAATGGTGGAGTTGGGTCGACGTGGGCAAAGCAGGAGCTCACACTTCAGGCGATTTTGAGCGGTAAACTCCGCGTGGACATCTAGGTCTGAGGTCTTCAGTTTGGATTTCGGGTTCTTTAATGCTCTCGAAATGCCCCTCGTACTACACCTGATCGACCTTCAGCCAATACAACCTCTCCCTCTCTACCCTCCCAGACTCCGCCGCCTCAAGCACTTTCTCCAAATCCTGTTCCGCATCCACATACCTCCCATGCAAGATCTTACATCTCTCCTCCGAGCACAGCGTTACAATAGTGTTGGCCGCGAGTTGAGGTTTCTGCCACTCAATGCCTTGGTACAGCCCAAAGGTTCCCATAACTTTCTCCGTCATTGCGTCCTCTGGGAGTCCAGAAAAGTATTCCTGACTCTGTTCCCCAGCACTTTGTACCATTTCCGTCATGACATTTCCAGGATGAACGGAAAAGGTGAGAATGTTGTAGGGTTCGAGTTCCCAAGAGAGATTTTGATGGAATTTGAGCATAGCGGTTTTTGGAACGGCATATGCTGTCTGGAAAGGGATGTCGTGGGCGCCGTTTGTTGATGAGACGTTGATGATGATTCCAGATTTTCTCGGAATCATGAGCTCGCGTAGGACTGTGTGCGTTATTGCCAATGGAGCTTTGAATGAGGTTTCCATCCTTGACCACCAGGCTGAGAAGTCCAGGTCGTGGAATCGGCCAAAGAGGTGTTGAGCTGCATTGTTGATCAGAATATCGATTGGGCCTCCGAAATGCGATTTTGTTTCTAAGATGATCTTTTGTGGAGTGTCTTCGTTGAGAATGTCTGCTTGTATGGCTGTTGCTGGTGCCTGGTACCTGTATTCGATCTCCGCGACGAGCTCATCGAGTAAAGTCTTGCGACGCGCTACAAGTGCTAGGCTGGCACCTGCTGCAGCGAAGGCCAGTGCTATAGCTTTGCCGATGCCAGTGCTTGCACCAACAACCACGACAATTTTGCCTTTGAGCTTGCCGGCAAATCTTTCCGTTGCGATGAATGGGTAGACGTCGAATTGCTTGGGCAAATCGCTTGGCACTAGGAAGACGCCTTTGGATGTGGCCATCGTCGATGTCATTCGCAGATATAAATGAGCCCTGTCACACCACCTGGTCAACGTTCGGTGTGAGAACCCGTTGAGCGTGAACAGCCCCGCTCTATAGATGGAGCGTCGGTCAGCACGTTGCAGACAGTAGTCCAGTCTCGAGCGTAGAGTGCGTACGTTGAACGTTAAGACAGTGTGTACTCTTGTGTACGGAGTACTCCGTGTGATGATGCTGTGTCCTCGCTGCGATGCAAAACCTGGAAGTCTCAGCTATGATATCAAGTTCCAAACTTCCAAGCCAACTCGGCAGCGTAGCTCGTAGCTGGTGAGCAACATTAGGTTAGGGTTTGCATCCTGCGAGCCCCGACCATTGGAAGCATATATAGCGACCCTAGCCCAGGGACAAACCAGGACAGACTTCATGCGGAAGGATTTACGACCATACCAACCTTTTCAGGCTGTATCCTATGCTTTCAACGTAGCCAGTGCTCTTTTTGGCGTCAGCTGCTGAAATCACATCGTGCTCCTGCACTTTCGGTGCTCGAGCTTCGCCATCTGAGTCTCGCTCGAAGGCATTTGCTATTGTTTGCTGCAAATCGGCTGTGACTTTTCTGATTGCCTCTAGCTCGCTGACGTCGGCTAGAGTGTCTTTACCGCTTTTTTGGGGCGAGGGCCTTGGAGGCAGAGCTTTGAAAGCTAGTATTCTTGATGGATTGGCTTCTGAGTCTTCGTGCTTCGTCTCGTCTTTGCTATCGTCTTCCTGCGTTTCGGCGCCTGTAGCTATACTCATGCTTCGAGTATTTGTCCTGCGCATTTGCGGTCCCCGATCAGCATATCTCACGACAAAACCAACATTCCTCGTCTCCGAGAGATGCGAAGAGCCGAGCGCAGACGTGACATATGCGCCCTGCCAGATCTCTTTGATATCGAGAAGATCTACCCTCTCGAAACTTCCCACCTTATCCGTTTTCCAGTCGATACGGCAATGGTAAAGCGCGACTTCTGTCAGTAATAGTACGCACTCTTCGAATGGAAGACTTCTCAAGGTGTTTCCTTGTGCCGGACAAGCCAAAGTCCAGGCTCCGATCAGTTTTTCTCCTGGCTCTTCTAGAACGACCTTGACGCACATGTCAATAGCGTTTTGTCGCATGCTGGTCATGTCTAGAGCATAGTCTTGCGAGGTCATGTCAGTCTCGAAGTCGTCGAATATCTGCGGGTCAGCGCCTAGAAAGTAGTCGATATTGGTTTGCAAGAAGTACTGATGTGAAAGTTAGCAAGATTCGACCAGCGGAATGTTTTGACCTAGATGTTCGCTTACATCGCCAAAGATGTTGTTGTAGTAACGATTCAAGGTGAGGCTGAAGTCTGTCAATGCGCCAGTCCAATTTCTCTTCCTTGTCCGGGTGAAGTCTCCCTTGAGCGCGCTGGTGCCAGCATATTGCTTGCTAATTGCGTCTCCGTTGTCTGCCCATAGCGTGTTGAACCATTGCGTCTTCGGATCAGACTTTAGATTGATGTTCAGGCCTAGTTCAGCAAGCTGATGCTCAAGGGCTGCTCCTGCGACAGCAGACTGCACCACGTTGGTCCTGTCAAGACAATCCATGCAGTTGGTCCTCAAGACTCCATTCTGCATGGATATATTATCGCCATTCTGCTTGACTGTCCACCCTGAAGACGTAAGGAAGCCACTCAGAGTTTCCAAGAGGATTGAGACGTTCTCGAAACGCATTCCTTTGCATGCTCCATGGAAGTCAAACCACTCGAAGTTGACCGGTTTGCCGTTTATACCTCCAGCTTCGTTCAGCTGTTTCACGCCCTGCTCATACTTCTCACCAATTGCAACCTCAGTACCGTGCTTGTCCACAAGCGACGCAGCGTATAATATTTCACCATAACGGCCATGCATCTGCGCAAAATGTCGTTTCATCGCAGCTTGGTTCATAGCTTCGGACCCAAAAAACACTGGCGTTGGCTTGAAGCTGTACGGGCTCTGGGAGAAGAAGAGTGGCATACTTCCTCGTGTTTGTACAAGGGAGAAGGTCTTGCCCTGCAGATTCCAGGACTGCTCAGAGAGAATCTGCTCGGTCTCGACACTATTCGCCACATTGCCTTCGTCATCAATACCGCGGCGTAGATATCGAAGTCCTGCCCGCTTCACAGATCTTCTGCTGATCAGGGTAAGAAGAAGATCGTGCTTGGGGTCTTCATAAAGAGGCTTTCGAAGATCTGTAAGCTCTGTGCCGTCGGCTTCTGTGACCACGTCCCTCTCCTGATCATCCATTTGAGAGATGGTGAAAGCACGTTGGCCAACGAAACCCTGTAGGAGTGGTAAGACCAACTCATCATGTCCTGCATTTACGAATGGCTCCATCAAGTGCCTGTTCCAAAAGAAAAGAGGATCAAAGCGCTGCCACATGGGCGTAGCTTTGACATCCTGGGTTTGTCGGGATAGGGAGACAGACAGATCGTGGTCGTAAGAGAAATAAAAGCCAGACGAGCTAAAATAGAGCCTTGCGGTTTTGAGAATCCTTGGGACCAAGTGCTCGATGGTACTCGAGGTGCCTTTCTGGAAGTCCGGCTGGGTCGCCTCCTGGATTGCGTGGTGCACGCCATCATCCTGGGCTGCGCTCTCTAGAGAAGCATGGTCTTCCTGCTGTACCTGCTTCTCTTCTATCGAATCCTCGCGAGCTTCTGCATCGCTGAAACCTTGCTCCCGCCTCGCATTGGCCTGGCTCCCATTCTTGCTGAACCATCTGCTGACAAGTCGGCCATATCTCCCCTTGTTTTGGACGACATCCTTAACAATTGTCGTGTGCTTGTCTTTTTTTGGAGGCTCGAGCGCTCGTGCTTCCTCTTCTGTGTTGTTCTTTTGAGCTAGCTGTGTATCTTCAGGCTCTTCATTTATCGATCTGGTCTCCGTCTCCTCCCCAGCATCTTCAACATCTGTCGGTGGCTCCGCCGTAACGACGTGTGCATTTTCGCTTTTCTGGAACGCCTGAGCCTTTGAGATCGCGTTCTGCGCGTCTGCTCTTGACGACAGCGGAATCAAGGCCACATCTCGAATCAGGAAGACTGGGCTGTCGCGTATAGACGCGACTTCCTTGCGCCGAACGATCGCTATGAGATAAGAAGAAGTGACGAGATTGAGTAGACCTACCTATGGTCAGTCACGGCATCAAGGTTGACTTTACTGGCGTTGATATTGAGCAACAATGCCATGACTCTCTAGACCACTGCCATCGTGGTCTGCCTTCTCATTGGCAGCGGTGATTTTGTTTGTGCCATATTCGATCTTGACCCCGATGCTCTGGTCTGTGGTTGACAGACGCTGTCCAGTAGGCTGGAGCAAGAGGCCGTCGACGGCCGCGAAGATGAACAGCTTCTTCGCTAGTCCAGACATTTCTGCTTCTGCGTATAGTCACATACACGAATTTCATGTTGTGATGAGACACGAACGAAAGCTTGTCGATCGACGCGAATCTTGGTATAGACACTGTGACGACATGCCAAGATGTCTCTTGGTTCACGATCATGCGCGACTCTATCTAAGAAAATTGGCCGCATGATCAGATGGAAGTGAGCGATTACCAGCGAAGTGCGAGACAAGGGGGAATGAAGGTGTGGAACATGAAGCAGAGCGAGAAAAGAATAGCATCCATTAATTAGTAGCAAATATGAGACATGAACTGCGGGTATCTGTCTTTCGGTCTTCCGTGCCATTCATGACACTCTTCACGCTCCATCACGACTGCCTCGAAAATCAAACGCTTCGCAATGTATGTATGCTGAGTGAATAGAATAGAGATATGCTGGCGCCGTTCCAATTCCACCTCATAGCCAAGCTTGCTTCGCCCCCGGGTATGTCTGCTGCATATACTGACCGATCGGTACACCACCATGAGTAAGATCTGGTATGACCGGGCAGCCAAGCCCTGAGCCAATGTTACCCAGAGTGCCGAATAGAGTCGCATAGATGTTGTTCAGGTAGTTGGGCGAGACGAGCTTCACAATTTCCAAAGCGAAGCAGATCAGGTTGTTTCCAAGAAGGAAGTTTGGAAGATTGAGTATGCCCGAAACAGGATCGCTGAAGTCGATGCCGGCGAAAGAGTTCACCTTGCCTGTGTTTCCACCGATGCTGTGAGTCTCTGGATACCATAGCAGGAATTGGACAAGATCGAGATTGAGCTCTATTAAGCTGTAGTCTCCGGCTCTGCGATACCAGTTGTACGGAATTCTTTCCCATCCGAAGTTGTAAGTGAAAGGATGAGGATAATCCACAACGCCGAAGATGGACTTTAGGATCTCGTGGGTCAGCTCTCCTTCTGCCGTCGCTCCCGAATGATTCGCAAATAGACGCGCTGCAAACAAGTACCCTGCATTGCTTGCAATGCCGCCAGTGTACGGTCCATGGTAGAAGAATTTGTTGGTCGCAATGCTCTGCTTGAACCGTAGAACCTTGTATCGTGCCATGTCGTGGGCGGTGATCAGTTGACCTTCTGGCACAGAGTAGTACATCTGCTTGAAGAGCCCAATGTCAACTGTCCAGGCATCTCCCGTCTCGTACAGATCGTGCCGTGTTGCAGAGGAGTCTGCCTCAATCAAGTTGTGACTGTAGTCGATGCCTTGAGGTTGGCCCAGCAGGCCGCCATAGCCAGATTGTCCAAGGGGTGGCTGAATTCTCGGGTCGGGTCCACCGATAGAGAACATCTGCTGCACTGGGTTTCCTGCGAAGTAGGTGCCCATCACAGCAATCAACAAAGCAACATCGGTGCCCATGCCGAAGACTTTATTGGTCATGGCGATGACTTCACCGAAGCTGACGATGCCAGTATGGCTGATGAAGTTGTGATTCGCAAGTGAATTCAGCCCAGGGCATGGCCCTCGCTGGTCAGGCAAGCCGTCAGGTCCAATGCCTGGTGGAACGAATTTGTGCTCACCCGTGACGTCGATATATGTCCCGGCGCCACCGCCGCCACTGGTGAGCAAGCCGATGCTGGAGATAAGTCCTGGATCTGCATCTCCACCTGCTGGTAGTCAGCCTTCGAAGACTGCAATGCTTTCCAATGCGCCGTAGACGATTCAACGATCGATATTTACCTGACAAAGGCCCAAGGACGCCGCCTAAGAGATCGGGTAGCTGCCGCTTGTACTCCCGTGCAATCTCTTCGTCTTCTGGGGTTCGTTTAAGCAGGTGTTCCAGATCAGGCTTCCCGTTGTTCTCTGCTGCTCGCTTTGCATGATGCTGTAGTTGATGATGGAACATATGCTTGTGCCCAGAACTGCCACCATCAGCCAGATAGCCAAAAGCGGCAACCTCGATGCTTGCGGCCACCAGCAACACGAGTGACGCGCGCCCAAAGGCGTGCATGATCCGAAGAATGTCCTATTATATCGATCAAACGAGTGTGGTTGTAGGTGAGGACCTGCCGCAAAATGCGCGCACAACACACGCACAATACGCGCACAATAAAGTTCAAGACGAGCAATTCGTTCTTGTCAGCTTCAACGAAAAGGTCATCGTGCCAATTGATCTGCACCAGCACGACTACAAGTACATACATGCGTCAGGACGACTAGGGCTGACTGCCTTCGAGTATCATATCTATGTATACCGAGGTGCTGCCTTCCCTCACTTCGATGTCTCGATGTAGCCACCACCACGGCGCCAAAGGGCACTACTTCGATACTACTGGGGCAATATCGTGAGGCGCTGCAAATTGAGCTGAGAGGAAATCGATGACAACAATTGGAATATAGCCTGCAGAGCCTCGATGGCACCGGCAAGTCCTGGTCATGTTTCAGCAGAATCCCTGACACGAAGTGAAAGTGGTGTGATAGGAGATTTGAAACCCAAGGGTCTGCTCATCTTGAAGCGGCAATATTCCGCTGGCATTTGCCAACTGTATGTATACTTAAGCGCGATACTCGGCATGAAAAGATTCACACCCGCCATGTTTTGCAGATGGTGCATATCCAGATTCCAGAGCCAATGTGTCAGGCATTGGAGAATGTGGAATGGTCAACGGGGTCATGCAGAGTCGTTCGGGCGGATACTGTAAGAGCCCGCAGGCCGAGTGTCATCAAGACTGCGGAAGTCGAGAAGCATTGTTTTCCTCGGATGCTGGAGGAGGAGCGAAGCGAAGGGACCGTATCGATACGGAGTGATGATGATGGTGGTGGTGGTGGTGGTGGAAAGTCTTCTGCGGAAGCCCGAAGCTGAACGAGGTCGAGGGCGCTAGCGGGGCATGCACGAAGCCTATTCTGCGACCTCGTCGTATGTATAATGACAACTCTTTCTCCTATCACAATAAGCACCACTAAACGACATCAAATTCTACGGAAGACCGTCGATTCCGGCTACATACCATACAATTACGGAGACGGTATCAACAGAAGCTGCTCTTGTTGTTTCCAAGCCCTTTCGCACACTCCTGCAACCTCTTCCCTTCGTACTCGCCAAAGTCGCGGCGACACCAATTGACTTTCCATCCTAGCCATTTCCAAACGCACCAACCCAGACAGCCTCCGTCGTTACCGGTAAAGAATTTCGCGAATTGCGTTCAGGTACCAGGCACCCAGCTCGTAGCCCTGCTCTAGCTTTGCGCATCCAGTGTGCCCAAGGGGCTGGAATTCGAGAGTTTGCCGGCGTCAAGCTCCTGCTGGGTTCGGTCATATCATCCGGACAGGCAAGAAGCTGGTGAATTCATGCATGGAACATGTTCGCCGACTCGGCGCAGAACTAGTCTTGCAGACCACCTATCGCGGAAAGAGCCGATGGAGGCATTGAACAGGCTGTGGTTGTGAGCTTATTGGAAGAGAAGAAGCAGAGAGGGGAGAGAAAGGCAAGCTGCTCTGAGAAGTCGACGCGAGAGATGGATTTGCTGGTGCACGCGGTCGACGCAATCGCTGCGTTGGTTATCGATGATGAGTGTCAGCCTGCTCATGTCCCATCCCGATCTCAAAGTCTATGGCTGATCATCACTGAAGTGTTGGAATGGGATAACGCAAGGGCATCCAAAACCCTTACCCTCGATGCCAACAGCGAGGCCTGCCAAACGGAGACCTCGGTATGCTCCAAAATATCCATTGTCATGGGAGAGATCACGTGATGGTAAAGAAGAACATGCGTCTGAAACAACACTTCCTCCCAAAGATGCTTGCGAACCAGCGAACCGTAGCTCGCGCTTGAGAGCTGCCCTAGTCGCTCGGCCATTGATCTCGTTGTCGACACCCAGCTCAAGCTTAGACACCTCGAAGTCAAACTCCCAATTCCTCCTTCCGCGCAGCTGGATCGCAGCGTGTTAAAGACATGTAGCCCTCCTGTTCAACCTTTTTCGGTTTCGAGTTTTGCAGATCATACATCATCGTCATGCGTTCCTTCTGGTTTCTTTTTACTTCAACGCTCGCCGTGTCGGCACTCGCTCAGCACAGCACAGCCGGCGATGATGCAAAGGCACGACAAGCAGCTGCAGCAAAACTTCTGCCATTGATACCGAAATGTGGTGTACGCCTAGTCTTCCCGATCCGACCTCAAAGAAACCAAATCTAACCTGTTCCATAGCTGACCTGCCTCGAAACCGTTGTCTTGGCATCACCTTGTTCGTTTACAGATCTGGACTGTAGCTGCAACAATGCAACCATTTCTGAACAGGTGGCGGCATGCGCTCTCGTGAGCTGCACGGTCAAGGAACTGCTAAGTGTGTTTTGAGCCATCGAGGAAAGCTTTATATACGGCAGCTGACAACTGCAATAGCGATGAAAAACACCACCGAGACCATGTGCTCCAGGCCGGTACGAGATCGAACGCATGTCATTTCCTACAGCGGAATTATAGGAATGGCTGTTGCTATCGCTGCATACTTGATCCGAATCTTCTCCAAAATACACATGCCTTCTCAGGGCTTGACATTTTTTTCGGAGCTGTGGTGGGATGACTTCGCCATGACCATTGGCATGATGTTCCTGATACCACTGTGCTCAATCTCAGTTCCTAGTAAGTCTTTCTAGCATCTTGGTTGATCGAGTAGGTCCGCTGACAATAATTTTCAGTCTCAAGTCCTGGACTGTAGGATGATCAAAACAGTATGGGGAATATCCAGTAGCTGACATACTTCCAGTGGACGAGATGTTTGGACTCTTACCTACTATGAAATCACGCGCACTCTCAAGGTGAATTCGGTGTAGTGGGCCACTCTGATTGAAGATACTGACTTCAGTCACACAGCTTCTATACGTGGACGAACTTCTCTACGTGGCTGCACTGGGAACTGTGAAGATTGCGCTGCTCTTGACCTACCTACGATTCTTCTCTGTTGTCAGGTTCCGCCAACTGGTTTACATCATGATTGGAGTCAATGTTTGCTACATGCTGGCATTCATCCTTGGATCTGCATTCCAATGCAAACCCATCTCACTGACTTGGTGAGCAATGGTCCTCTCGGAAGTGGTACCAGAAATTGACAGTTTACAGGAACCAATGGGATGGCGAACACACAGGATCATGTGTGAGCTTCAATGGCTTGGGCTGGTCATCGTAAGTCTTTACGGATGGATGTCTGAGAACGTCAGAAGCTGATATTCGCGTCTCATCACCTAGAGCTATATGCAACATCATCATTGATCTAATCGTCATCGGAATGCCGATGCCGCTGCTATACACCATGAAGCTCAACAACAGGAAGAAATTCATGGTCATGCTGATGTTTGGAGTTGGCTTCTTCGTGACCGTCATCAGCATTCTACGATTGCACATTCTCGTCTCCTACGGCCGAGCCAAGAATTTCACTTGGGACTACGTACCACTTGGCTACTGGGTGAGCTCAATACCAACGAATATCCGAAAGTGATGATTAATGGGCGTGTGCAGTCAAAGCTTGAAATCCAAGCCGCCGTCTTCTGCGCTTGCATGCCGTCAATGCGAAACCTTTTCGTAAGTAGCCATCATCTCCACATGGCAGCAACGAAAGTTCTAACCAACTGTTTCAGCGACGCATCTCACCCAAGATCATGGGCAGCACACGCGGCGGAGACACAACTGAACAATCCGGACTTTCAGGACGTACGTCGCCGTGGATGGCCTCGCTTGACCGCCGGGTCCATGACCGCACGTGGAATGAAGTTGATAACGAAGACTTAGGCACACTCGCCACAAGTGACTATGGAAAGAGTGTTGACACGGAGGTAGGATTGAAGACCATACTTCAGACCCAACAAGGTCATAAACATGCGGGCTGATTTGAAAAATTTGTGTGTATCTAGCATTTTATTCCACTCACGGTTCGACCCAAGTGAGCCTCACCTTTTCCTCATCGAACTCTCTTTCCCGACTTACAAAATTGCAGGAACGACGAAACCACCAAGAGCGAGGCCTAAAAAGACCCAATTCCGCGAAAGAAAATAAAAAAACAAGAAACGCATGCAGACATCGCACGACCTGATGTTGTCCTCCTCTGAGCACGGCTCTATATTGATGAAGCTAGCTCGGAAGCTTGGAATCTTCATGCATGCTGCTTTGACGACCGACACCTCGAACACAGACCCCATCCGAAAAAATTTAGACTTGATTCTGCAGACCGTGCTGTCGCTATCGGTAGAGACTCGGACCCCAAAAGCTTCCCATCAAAATCTGTTTGTTTATGATTTAGTTGAGAGCGCGCGCGTACCGTAGATCTGGCCGTGGGCTGAAAATGAGAATTGTACTTTTACTCAAATCGAGACCCATCTGTTGTCATGGTCGATGAAACGCTCTTCTGTATTATGTATCTGTACTCGAGGCCAGACGGACGAGCCAGCCAGCGCTCGCATCGCGGCATCCGTACCCAGCTAGACAGCCGCATAAACGAATCCCCAAAGTCCTGCACGCTCCAACCCGCATGCTATCACACAGCAATAATACAGTATGGAGTCCGGCCAAGAAGGTGTATGATAGTGCAGATCGCAGTTCGAGGATCTCATTGTGCGTCGTGCGAGTTTCTCCTTGTCCGGGCGATAATCCTTGCTTCGGAGTGTGGAAAGCTTATAAGCGATGCTTAAGTTACTTTGAACACGAGTGTGAATACCCGTGCTCATAATAACAATGCGTGAGATGTTGTGGTCGTGGCCATTGCGCTGCTGAAATTTCGGGTCTTATGACCATGATTGATGAAGGGAGTTGAGATTTCGTACTTCGTATCAAGCAGGCTTGGCTGACTAGTCGTCGTCCAAATTCTGACATTGGCAAAAAGGCACTCGTTGCGCCGGTGTATCCCACCCATACAGCGAAGGCGTATCATTTCCTGCGATGTTTCTAGTAGACCTGTGTTCTGTACCCCAAGAAGCACTTCAAAGGCAGCATCCGCCTTGAAACAGTGTCCCAGCATGGACGACGCGTCGATCAAGCTTCTAAAGAATCATAAGGACGCTTCGGAGTGCCGATGGACCTTTTGAACAACCTAGTCTAACATGGTCTGCAGCGAATAGCTTTGCTTAGAAGAGACGGTCCGCGTTTAGGGAGTAGCAGTAGTACTCCAATGTTTCCACACAACTTTGTATATCACGACCTGGATATACACTAGTCAGCAGTGAGAGGGCAGGATGCTTTTTCTGGTCTAGCAAGCATGCGTCTCGCGATGTTCGTGGCAGCTTCGACTCGCCTGGTACCTCGTTCGCGGACCTTTGTAGCGGCTTTCATACTCAGTCGAGTCACTCATTCATTCCGACTTGGTGCGGCCTTTCTTCTTAGGCTCGTAGTAGAGCGCCCATCCGTTTCCCGTAGTCCGGTGTTCTTGTCATTCGTTCTGCGGAGACGCGCGAGGCATCCCAAGCACGCTGGATCTCCCTGGACGATCGATTGATTTGGGAGATCCTCGGAGACTGTACGAGCTTACATTGCGGGTGGTTACAAGGATATATCGCATCCTCTATTTCCTGTTATTTGCGACCGCATGGGCAATAGAGCACATTCGAGGCAAGCTTCACCGACGCCATACGGTACGCGAAGAGCACCAGGAGGGCAACCAGAAGCACGAGCGGCAGCATGTAGAACATTAGTACGGACAGCAGCCGCAATGGTTCGGCGCAGGACCAGCAGCATATCCAACAGGATACTACGACTACATCGTGATCGGATCGGCAGCCGGCGGTGGTGTCGTTGCTCCTCGTCTGGCTCGCTACGGATATTCTGTTCTTCTGATTGAAGCTGGCGATGATCAAGGGAACGACCTCAATGTGAAAGTGCCTGCTTTGCAATTGCAGTCAACCGAGCTCATTACGCAAAGATGGGTGAGTTTACATACCAAGCAAACCTTCAAAACGAACTCAATCTGACAACCATGTTCCGCGGAACACAGGACTACTATGTCAAGCATTATGCGGACCCCTCCCAGCAAGCACGAGATTCGAAGATGTCGTACAGGTGTCCCGACAGGATCTATACCGGCCTGCAGCCGTACCAAGGATGTGTCCCTCTTGGTGTTCTCTGTCCACGAGCAGGTACCTTGGGAGGCTGCACGCAGCACCATGCAATGATTATGGTGCATCCATGGGAGAGCGACTTCGATAACATCGCTACCATAACTGGTAATTCTAGCTGGAGTGCGCAGACCATGCGACGGTACTTCGTAAGACTGGAGCGAAATCAATATCTGCCGAGCAGTGTTGTTGGCCATGGTTATTCTGGTTGGCTGCACATCACTGTGACTGCGCTTACACTGGTTGCTGAAGACTTGAAACTTGCATCGCTAGTAGTCGCTGCGGCCACTGCGTTAGGGAGGGTAAGCAGGTCCTGTAACGATCAAGTGCCATTCATGCAGCTAATCAGCTTTCGCAGAATCTCATTGAGGGCCTCCTGACCACCGTGACCGGACTTGCACACATATTTGCCACTGACTTCAATGCACCTGGTAGAACACGAGACGCCGAAGCAGATTTGTGGCAAGTCCCAATAGCAGTCGATCCCACAGACTCGACCCGAAGTGGTGCGTTGAAAGCAGCTTTAAATTCCCTGGAAGACAGGACTGACCTGAGAAGGCACTCGCCGATTCGTAATTGTCCAGATGGACCAAACTCTTGCTTGATACCAGGGGCTACAGGCCTCGAGCTTATGGAGTCCAGTATGAGGTTAGCCAAAGTCTGTGTTCTGCTGATCCACGATGGAACGGAGCTCGTAGTCAGCCTGGTTATGCGTTCGCCATCAGAGAAGTCATTCTTTCTGCTGGATCCTTCGAGACGCCAAGTGAGCAGTCAGAGCCTGATGTATATATCAGCGGTGCTCCAGCGTACTTCCAAGGTTACTATCCAAATTACGCCTCGGAAGCTGTGGCTGATCCCATGCACTGGACTTGGATCATTCTGAAGGCTCAGTCGCGAAACAACGCAGGCACTGTGACACGACGTTCGACCAATCCGTTTGACATGCCTAAAAACCAGTTCAATAGCTTATCCATTGGCGGCAACGAGGATGTCCAGGCTGTGATGGACGCAGTGGATTTCAGTCGTCGTGCTTTCGGCAGCTTGATCCCTCTAGGAGGCGATAGATTCACCGAGAACGATCCTGGAAAAGCGCGGTCTCCTTCGCAGTCCTCTTAATTGGCCCAGAATATCCGCGATCGAGCTTGGGGCCACCAGTAAGTCTGGAAATACTTCGATACATGTCTAAGACACTTGCTAATTAATATATGCTTCTTTTCTTGTAGTGCTTGCGGTACTGCTCGGATTAGTGCACTAGGCGATCCTTATGTAGTACTCGACACTGACTTCCGAGTCAACGTCGTGGATGGCCTACGAGTAGTAGATGCCTCCATCTGGCCAAAGATTCCTGGTTTCTTTATTGCCCTTCCAACCCACATTATTGCTGAGAGGGCAGCGGATGTAATCACTGAAAGGGCCCCAGATCCGTATTTCGCGACTCCAGACGCAGGTGGTCTTCTCGGCACACTTGGATTTGGTCTCGTAGGCGGGCTCGTCTCAGAGCTGACTGGAAAAGGTGAAAGTGTCGGCACGAACGCAAATCCTGAAGGTCTGCTCGGAAGTCCTGCAAATTTGCTAGGTGGTCTTGGCCTTTTTGTAGGTTTACTTGTGCCGTCGAACACTTTTGCTCAGGCTGATAGAGTCTCTAGGATAACAAGCAGCCAACAGGCGACTATCCACCAAGCCGGTGAAGAGCTGCCTCTTGCTCGGTCCCGCATCTCCACTGCCGCTGTTCCAGCCGAGAAGCAGTGCATAGCATGTCAAGCAAGCCATAGTCGAACCCAGAATAGAACGAGTGTATCGACGGACGCCAGAACCACAGGAGTTCTGTACAGGCCCTTTTCTTCCAAAGCATTTTGAAGCTGCATTAACGCATTCGCTATGGGTATAAGCAATTTAGTATATCAAGTTCAAATCTTTCCCACCAGACATAGATTCAATTCCTAGAACGACGTCAAGTCGTGACATGTGAACCCCCACAACCGCGCTCTTACTCCAGGTAATCCGTTAATGAGTTGGGTCGGGCCCTCGTTATCGGGTGTAGCTGGAGGGGGCACGTTCGCGCTGCCGTCTCGCCGGCTCTCATGAGTGCGGCGTATGGTGTTCGAATTTGTGATAGCCGTCGCTGGCGTCCGCGAGAGGAGGAGGTGGTGGTGGTGGTGGAGGTCGAAGTGGGAGGGCGTCAGCGTTTCCCATCTTTTCCATGCCAGGCAACGAGCAGTGCGGCCACGCAGATGTGTCGCTTGCTTGAAGCCAACCAGCAGCACATTTCGGGCCCACGTGTCGATGACTTCTTCCTCCGCTTCCACACTTCTTCCTTCACCTTTCCACCCCACCACCGCGTGCTGCCAAGGAAGTCAAACATGTGCAATATACCGCTGATGATTGGTGCTTTCAACCATCTCGCCTGCTCGATAACTCTACTGCAATATGCAATCTTGATTGTGGCAGGGTCTGCGTTCGCGCTTGCGCATTCACCATAAGACATAAGATCTAGCTGACCGCTCGTGCTGTGTGGGAGAAGGAGAGGTAGGCGACATTTCATTGATATTCACTCGCTACCACCGAGACTCTGGTCAAGATGAGCCTCTCCATTCTGTCAGTGTTTGCTTGTTGTGTTCTGCTTGCGGAAGCGAGCTGGACGAGGAATATCAACTATGGATCTCCATCTCACAATCATCCCGGTCTTGGACTCTCTTTGCACAAGATTAACAAGAGAAACACGTAAGTCAGCAGCAATCAGAGCATCTCTGCGCTTTCTGGCTGACTTGCATTGTAGGCCTGACAAGGCATTCACTGCAGACCAGTTGAACTTCACTCATGGTGTAGCTTCTGGTAAGTCTTGGATAGTCCCAGGCTTGCCATGATTGCTGATTACTTCTAGGCGATCCATACCCCAATAGCGTCATACTATGGACGCGCGTAGCGCCGATGGTCGCAGATGTTGCTAGCGACAGAACAGTAAGCGCAGACGTGCCTCTTTACAATCATGGCCCCAACCAGACTGTGTCGACCGCTCCAGTCTGTGTTGAGTACAAGGTAGCCAAGACTTCAGACTTTTCACATGTCGAAAGCAGTGGAAGAGCATACACTTCGAGTGATATCGATTATACCGTCAAGGTTGAGGCCTCCAACCTGAAGCCATGGACAAGATACTACTATCAATTCAACATCTGCCATAGCGACAAGAAGAGTCCTCTTGGCCGCACCAAGACCACGCCTGACGAGAACGACTATGTTTCAAAAGTGGGCCTTGCTGTATACTCTTGCAGTAACTTTCCATTCGGCTTTTTCAATGCCTACGGAAACCCTGCCAGGAAGGACAGTGTCGACTTCGTCCTTCACCTCGGTGACTACATTTACGAGGTAAGCCCGAAGACCGAAACCTAGTCTTGATTGTTTCCTGAATGACACTGACTTGCTCGACTTCAGTATGCAGGCGATGGCGACTATGGGTATGGGTACAGCATTGGCCGCATTCCAGCTCCCGCGAAAATTATCTACACCCTTGAGGACTACCGACAGCGACATGCTACTTACCGCACAGACTTGGACCTTCTGCTATCGCACCAGACCTACCCATGGATTCCGGTCTGGGACGATCACGAGGTCTCTGACAACACATACCGCGATGGCGCTTCCGAGCTGAACAACACCGAGGCATCTTTTGTCAAGGACGGAGGCGTTTCTGTCGATCAGCGCAAGATGAATGCTGTGCGCGCATATTTCGAGTGGATGCCGATTCGTCAGGTTGAGATGGATGACAATCTTCGCATCTGGCGTAGCTTCAAGATTGGTTCTCTTCTCGACCTGGTCATGCTCGATACCCGTCAGTACGATCGCTCCATCACTGATCTCTACTGGAATACCGACTATATCCATGCCATTTCCAATGACGTCGGACGATCGATGATGGGTAGCAGACAAGAGACCTGGTTCTACAACCAGCTTGGTGAATCTGCCAACCGTGGTGCGAGGTGGCGTGTCATTGGTTCCCAGACTGTTTTCTCAAGAGTCAATGAGTCTGTCGCGTATGGAAATACAAACCCATTGGACTATGACGCATGGGATGGATACCAAGCGAACCGTAATCGGACCTTGAACTTCCTCACGAAGAACAACATCGGAAACAACATCGTGATTTCGGGAGACAGCCATGCTTCGTGGGTTTCTGATCTGGTTTGGCTTGATCACGCCAACTACTCCGCCTCCGATGGCAGTGGTGGTCTTGGTGTCGAGTTCGCAGGCTCGGCGGTCTCGTCGCCTTGTCCATATGGCCAGAACATCACTCTCAAGAGCGCGAACAACTTCAGCGACTGGTTAGTCGGCGCCAATCCAGAACTTCAATGGAATGATCTCTACTACAGAGGCTATTTCGAGCTCCAGCTTGGCTACGAGGAGGTCAACGCTTCGTACTTCGGTCTGCCGTCTATCGTCACTCGCAATCCACTCGAGATCTCCATTGCCAACTTCACCGTCAAGAGCGGCGCCAACAAGTTGCAGAGGCCGTTTGGCATCGTGGAGAGTGGTAGTCTGAAGGGAGGTCAGATTCATCAGACCAACATGACCAACAATACTGCTACAGGTGCTTGGACCGTGGTCAATGCGAGCATGGAGGACATTTAGATGAGAGATGAGATCGACGGATATAATGTGATGTAACGCAGATGAGTAACGAGATGTACATAGATCAGACCATGTGGCAGCCGTGCATGATAGTATCAGCTAAACAAAAATTCCATGCCTGCATTAGAGTTCGAGCTTCAGCCGAGACATTGTCCTTGTCCCTCTTTCCTACTTCAGAGTCGGACTTCTTCTTGCTCGCATTCCCTTCCGCCGCCAACCGAATTCGCCATGTCCTCAATCGCCCTCCGCTCGAATCGACATTGCCAATGGAAGAGTATAAGAGGGATGCCGCAGTAATTGATGTATGGAAAAGAGGAAGCGCGTGAACGAAGAACCACAACCTGCGCCGGGTCTGCTGCTTGCTGGCACCATTGCCTCCATCTTGAAGTGCGCACAGTTTCAGCGCGGCAGTCAGTGTGAAGCTGAACGGAGGCCACTCGCAGCAATCGATGGTCTTATCGGCGGTACATGTGTCGTAAGCCAGCGATATCCGCTGGATCAATGACTAGACGCTGGGCAAAACGCATACCTGCCTGTAAGGGGCATAGGGCCGTCATACTTCATGTAGCCAAGAGCAATGGCACGCCGCCCGTGGTTTGCATCTCTCGGCGCGCTTCTCCAAACGACGACAAAGCGACCTCAGGTCTTGGATGCCATATACCAAGGCTGCTGTCCCACCATGCAGAGCCTCTAGTTCATGCCATGGATGTAGGAGTGCAGGAATGCCTCTGGATGTTGTGGAGGAAGCGGTAAGTATATTAACAGCCAATTCCTCTTGCCTCATTCTGCTTTGTTGCGAGGATTCTTCGTCAGCTGCGCTATCATGGTCCGATCAGGTGTTTGCCTTGCTGCGATATGCTCCGTGCTTGGCACGAGCAGTGCCGCAAGATTCAGTAAACAGGAGTATGTCTCTGGAGAAGCTCATGCGCATATCATGGGCATCAAGATGGTAACTTAATCAGTGCGAGGCTTTCATGATTCGCACTGATGATTCTTAGGCACAATGGGAAGCCGAGCTGCAGTCGGGAGCGATGGACAGCTCACAGTATCCTGAGCTCGGCTACACGCCTTGTGTAGATGGGTTTGCTGTTGCGATACCTGGAGATACAAACAACACCTTCAGATGCAATAATATCGACCTGTACCACTTCCTCTCCCATTCTGCACTAGGCAGCGATGCTTCCAGAGGCTCTTCGATGTGGGGTTGGACTTCTGAAGATGAAAGAGAATTCGTTGCCATCGGGCAATACGACGGCACTGCATTTGCCGAGATCACCAGCGAAGGCAAAATCTCGTACCTTGGAAGATTGCCTCAGTATGACTCCATTGGTTCGAACTGGCGCGAGATCCGGATCGTTCGTGACTTAGCTGTAATCGGATCCGAGGCTATCAAGCATGGCGTGCAGTTCTTCGACATGAAGAAGCTTCTCGAACTGGATCCGGCCAGCCCAAAGACCTTCACTCAGGACGACCTCAGCTCGCATTGGGATGAGTTGCCGGTAGGCAGGACTCACAACATCGTTGTCAACCAGGAACTAAATTATGCCATTGCTTGCGGCTCTGTTGGTGGCAACGAGACCGTTCGAGTCAGACCGAATGACCTCCCTTGTCGCGGCGGTCTGATCTTCCTCGACCTGAGCGACCCTACTAATGTCACCTCGCCAGGCTGTGCGGCTGGTGACGGTTACGTCCATGATGCCGAGTGCCTGGTTTATCGTGGTCCGGATGAACGATACTACGGACGCGACATCTGTTATGGCTACAATGAGGACACGCTCACCATCTACGATGTCACAGACAAGGTCGGTAATGTGACCAACATCATCTCGATAACATCATACCCAGGCGCAGAGTATGTACACCAAGGCACAGTCAACAACAAGACATGGCAAGAGTATATCTTCCTGGACGATGAGTTTGATGAGCGAGACGCCGATGTAGGCCCCATGACTCAAGGATTGCCAACGACTCACATCTTTGACATTCGCGATCTTGAGAATCCATTCTACAGTGGCAACTTCTTCGGAAAGACGCGGTCTATCGACCACAACCAGTATATGGTCGACGGCTATCTTTATCAATCGAACTACGGTAACGGTCTCAACGTCTGGGATGCGAGATCGATCACTACCGACCCGAGTGGAAGCAGCATCTGCGAGGCCGGCTATTTTGACATCTATCCCGAAGACGATGAGAATGAAGGCAGCGGCACAGTCGCCTTTCTGGGCTCTTGGCATTCCTACGCTGAATTCAAGTCGGGCTTCATCTTCGTGCACACCATCGAGCGAGGCTCTTTCGTGGTGAAGATGACTAGCAAAGAATGTCCGAAGCCTCCAGTCTGCAAGTCAAATCCTTGCCTTTCTTCGCTGCGCGCAAGCAGTATCGAAGGCCGACTAGAAGAAAGCCAGGAGTTCTGCCATAGCTTCTTGCTCAGGAAGAGAGAAGAGGAGAATCTCATTCCAGATTACGCGAGGACTGGATGTGCTGGACAGCATGTTGTGGCGTCTGTCAGCAGTGCTTGTGCCTGCGTGCCAACCAAGACCGTACCGGATCTTCCGAGGACGACAAGTCGGCCACCAGTACCTACAGTGTTGCCACCAAAGTAGGACGCTGCATCGAAATCGTACGCTCTCAAGGCGAGAACTCCATGCTGCGAAGCGCCACACAACCACGACTTCTCTGGAAGAGCCATTACGGCGGCAATGAAACCTGAAACAAACGACGACGGCGAATCTCGAGACCCTCACAAAAGCATCATATAGCAACTACAAAGCTCTGCATCTCCATCTCATAGCAATCGAAATAAACTTCGCTCATCGTTCAATGTGTGCTTGGCTCAACACACCCTCGCTATGCAACCTCCCTATTTTCCGCAACATACCAAAGAATTACTAATCCTCGAACTTCGACAGGACGCTCTTCACTTCAATTTCCCCAGCTCTTTGGCTTTGGCTTCTCAGTTGGAACGAGCCCAGCCGAGAGAAGATGCACGCACCTCTAATTGAGACGTACGTAAGGTAACGAGTATCTAGCACATCTCCATCTCCCCGCTACCATACAAGGAAGAAAGACATCGTGTAGGTCCTCGATCCTGGCATTCGTACTGTTCACTGCGCCGTAACACTCCAAACTAACCTTTGGCCTCAGCAAGCCCCAAGACACAGAATGTGTAGCGCGTAAATTCCCCTTTCGAAGCGAAGCTATGTCTTATTTACCTTTTCAATCTATCTACGCAACTGGAATTAATCGCACATGTTCTGCAATCACCTAGAACTAAACTACTGTACATGTACATGTACCGTCTCGAACTATCTATCACACATATGTACATACTTCATCTTTTTTTTCCCCCTCATGCAACTAACTACTTGCAAAAACCAACTATATAAACTAAGACGCGAAGAAGTAGAATAAGTCATGCGTATAGAATATATTTCCAGAATTCGAAAAAAGAATCAAAGCCTAGGTTGTTGATTTTTTCTTTTCCAAATTTCGAATATGTTTACTTACTTCATCTCCCAAGAATTTCTAACTATTTTCTATGTGAGAATATTACTTTACAAGATGATTTTTTCTTTTCCTCGGGCGTTAGATGGATGGGAGCAGGAGGGCTTCCGCGTAGATATTATATATAGGGTACTTCTACGAGATAGAAGAGGTGCTTTGGGCAAGATGTAGAATAAGAGTGTAGAGGGCTCGTTACGGGGGCAAGTCATGCTGCTATGATAGCGCCTTGCTGAGGCGAGGGTTTAAGATTCGGGGAGGCGATGATGATGTTATTCCTGAGAAGCCATGACCAGGACCAAGCCTGCGATGTTGTTGTTGTGGTGCAAATTAAGGTAGTTTAGCGGCGGATAGACCAGATCGAGGTGAGCGGAGCGAGTGATCAGTGTGTGGAGGTAGCGAATCTGCGGTCGAGGGAAATCTCAAGATTGTATTTCGAAGCCGTCTACCCCTAAAGTTCGAAATATCGATGTCCACTATGTACGTATGCTATGTCAAGAGCAAGAACGGCCACCAAGTCGAACTTTGTGAGCATTAGGTGAGTCGATATATGAAGAGAGAGAATCGAACAGCTCCGTGGTCTAGTTAGAGTCACACGCCTTGTCGTGATATCGAAGCTCTCGGGCGGAGGGATATTTACTCATCTATCCTGTGATGAAGAAGCTACAAATGACTTCTAGAGTGAGCTAGCTAGCACAAGGGCCGGTGGTACCTACGAGTGAGGTTGCTGTGGGACTGCTGCGATGTCAAGATCGTCGGTGCTATTTCAACAGACTATTTGAGAATGTCTAGAGCGCGTGCTTGGCCCGTGGCTGAGAAGTGACACAACGATGGCGAGCTCGGGCCAGCAGCACCTGCTTTTGCGGACGTGAATTGGATTCAAAGCTCATCTCTCTGCCTCGTTCTTTCCTCGCGTCACGCGATCGTGGTCCCGTTCACAAAAGTCGTATTTGTGCGCTCTCCAGCCATCTAATATAATGAATGTCAGCCTCCAAAACGCATACCAGAAGCTTTCACCAGCAACAACTCACGTTCCACACATCGATTCGCAAGGTGAAACCATCATCTCTAGTCTCCACCGTGCTGAGTACGCCCACAGCAACAATATTATTCAACCAGTAGTACTTTGCATCGCCCGTCTCAATCAACACCCTCAAATGTAACCCACCGGCGGGCACTGAAGGTCCAGAGGTTTGAAGAAAGAGATTTGCTCCATCGTCGGTTTGAAGATTGTATCGAGTGTCGGCGCTGAAGATACCGGTCTGAGGATCTTTAAGACCCCAATCTGCGCCCAAATCCAGAATTTTGCCCTTCACTCTAGGACCTGTAAAGTTTCCTCCTACGATTGGAATAGCTTGCCGGATCCCTCGTGGCCCTTGAGTTTCGTAGATAGTATTCAGGCAGTCGGCGTAGGCAGTGTACAAGAACTCAAGGGCAGGTGGCTTGGGTTCATCAACAGGCGCAAGCACTGTCTGCGCTGAGCCGGCTGCGGCGAGGGATAGAATGGTTGAGATAAGCACGGAGAAGCGCATGATGAAGTGTGTCACTGCCAGGAGCGAGGGCCTGTAGTTCAGTGCCATTATGGTCTTGGATGTTATCTTATATGCAGGTATGCGATGGGCTTCTGCTCTTAGCCGTCAGCCGAATGTGCCCTAGGTCCAATGCCATCCCGGTTATGAATCTCGGTACCTTGCAGACAGCTGCTAACGCAGAAGCTCTTCGCTTCATCATGGTTGTTCCTGTGCACTTCACAGTAAGATCACCGATTCGCCTTCGTTGTCGTCGGCGTCGAGTGCGGGGAACCATGAGCTGCAGACTTTTAGCCTGAAGAGAAGACCCGGCGGATATTTCTCCACTCTGGCGGTGGTTAACGGCCTTTGTTAAGCTGGGCAATCATGCGGTCGATATCGAGCATTTGTTGGCTTGTAGCTTTCGTCCTGAGCTCTTCAAGTGCAGCGCGATCTTTGGATTTCAATGCCTCCTCGCCTGCTTGTTTGATCATGCCGCATTTCACCCACATCTCAATCCTTTCAGCAGGTGAAAGTGACGTGCATTTGGGAATGAAGGCTGCTGCAACTTTCGGCTGTCCTGCGCCAAGTATCTCGTTGAAGAAAGGCTGTGAGACGTCATCAGCATGGGCAGGAATGGAGGCCTGAAACTCTCAGATTAACTTACCTCCCAGCCAATGGGGCTCTTGCGCTGTTTTGAGACTTCTTCCAACTCTCTCCAGTCACGGCGGCTCACAAGCGCTCTAAGCCGTATCCACCAGTATGTTTTGTCGCTCACTTTGAACTCGCTTTGAACCTTTTGGGAACGTTTGATGTTCCCTGTCTTGATAAGCTTCGAGAGTGTCTCATTGACAGACAATCCAACGTAGCGCTCATTGACAAGATCCTTCTCGAACGCCTGTTGGAAACGAAGGAGCTTCTGGGCTTCGTCAAGTGCATTTGCTTGCAGCGTAAATTCCTTGCTGTCACGGAGAAGCTTGGTGGCCATTTTGAGCTTGTCACACGCGGGTCCAACATCGCTGGCGGTAAGCGCCTCTGTCACAAGCAAGTTGGCACCATCGAGCCTACGGTCGTCCTGGTAGTAGAGGTCCTTGAGCATTTCCTGATCTTGGTCAATTGCCGACGCTTCCACAATCGCAGTGGCTACGGGCCGACTATTGATGGTTCGGAAAAAGCTGGATAGCGGTATCTTCTTCTTGAGGTTCAAAAGGACGTAGAAGACCAGATCGGTATCGCCACTTTCTATGGCTTTGTCGAGCGCAATGGACTCCTCGCCAACGTCCAGCAGCAAGGGAACTTGCTTGCCTGCTCTCGGCTCGTGCTCAAGCAGCTCAGTAGCCAGCCTTCCTCGTCCTTCATCGTATGCAGCACGTGCCACTTCCTCGAACGATATTCCGCGCTTGCCGTTGAGCTTCTGCACGATCTCTTCGCAGATCTTGTCCTCGTCGGTGCTTGAGCTGCGCACTTTTTGACGAGCCCAGGAGACATAGATCCTGTCGACTGGCAGATGCAAATATTGCGATACCTTGAGGGCCAACAGAAACTCCCGTCGATTGACTAGTCTCTGCACAAGACGTTCTGGTGTCAATCGTATGTATTGGTCGTAAGATACCGGCAGGCCAATCTCAAAAGATCGCACAGCATTCAAGACTCGTAAGGCTTCAGTCATGTCGACAAAGTCGTCGCTATTGTAAAGGTCAAGCACAGACTTGCCAAATGACGCAGCTTTGAGGAGTTGCTTTTGCCAATGTATATTGAACTCCTGGCCTGCTGCACGCACGCAGGTGTCCACGGCTTCATCTAGGTTTGCCCTGATTAGCTGGATGTTGTCGTCTGCTTTAGGCGACTTGTTCTCCAGCTGAGTGATAGCGTCAAGCAGCACAGCAGGAGGCGTGGCCGAGCCGGGTTTGAAGACTTCTTCGGTAGCATCGGGCACCTTTTGCACAAACTCGCAAACATCATTGGTCAATACGCGAATGCCGTCGATATCTGGCAGAAGGTGGACGATGGAATTGTACTCCCATGTTGACGCTGCTCCGTTTGGCCCAACCAGGTGGATCTCGTCTTCCCAGGCAAGTACGACTGCATTGTTGCCACACCATTGCAGATCCCGGGGCGTAGTCTTTACTTTGGATTCGTATTCGCTGAAGCGTTCTTGAAAGTCGCTGCTGATCACCCAGACTTTGCTATCGTCAGTGTATAGCGCAATGAACTTGCCGTTCGGCGAGACTGCGATGTGTCGGAATGGCCCAGCTTGAAGTCCTCTATCCTCGCACTCCACCGCGTCCAGGACGTAGACGGTCTCATTGATGGCGAGCAGGACCTCAACCGAGCGGGAGGATGTATATTCTGGAGGTATCACAGCCCACGATATCACCTCGCCAGATGGCGCAGATGCCAGAAGCTGCGGTCGCGGCTCATCGTATCGCGTCACGGCCACGACGCTGTTATTACCAAGTAGCGCGACAAATCCGCTCGACCAGAACTTGCAGTCCACCACTCCATGCTCGTCTGCGCCATGAGCTAGCGTGAAGGGAGTGAAGTCGCCTTGTAGATCTGGATATATGCGCACGCTGCCATCGTCTGTGACGACTAACAGCTTCTCGTCTTCCGACCATCCCACACTTTTGATCTTGCCTCGGTCCCATTGAATCTGCTGGATCAGCTTGCCGGCGCAGCTATGGATGTCGATAGTGGATTTGGCGGATTGAGGGCCGCGGAAGGAGTATACTTTGCTTTCATCACGTCGTAATGCTGCCCATATCAGCTTTATCCAGAAGTAGTCACTGCATGCGCTTACCTACAGCACCACTGTACGGAGCGCCGGTCACGGTGTAGTTCTCAAGCTCGAGCTCGACATCGAAGACATTGGTATAGAGCTCGACTTTGCGGTAGAATTTGTCGCCGATGCGCCTCCAGTTAGTTCGTGGCCCCGACATCTTGGTATACTCTGCGCCTCATCTCGCCATTATCATTATCGTTGGTGATGTTGTGGCTGTGAGATGACATCGCTGCCTCAAGGTGCGAGCAGTCCGTGCACGGGAGATCTCGGATTCGCCTTGTACAGCAACAGCAGCATCAACTTGGAAACGTCTACTCCGCACAACGAAAGCGAACAAGAAGCCTCAGCTCTCATGATGAATACCAGCCCGTGATAAAGTCCCTCTACAATTACCTTAACTCCACCAGAAAAATGGAGCACCTACAGTCCCGCATCCAGGATCTAGGAGACGTGGAACTCGCCTTACTCGTAGCCATGGTAGCAGGCGAGCATTGCATATTCTCTACACCGCGCGAAAGTGTTGAAAACTTGCGAACAGAACTGCGCCTGACATGCATGAAGCGGTTCGGACGCCAGCCTGTAGTCATCGACTGCTCTCCGTCGACGAGCGTGGAAGAGTTCAGCGAAGCATTGCTGGTCGAGAATGAAGATGATGACTCTTATAAGAAGAATGCCGCACGCCCGAATTTCCTACAAGTGACATTCGATGCCGCAAGTCCCGGACGTTCGGGGAGTGTGGCGAATCTCGACGAGAGGCGGGTGGCAGATGTGGTGATTGCGGTGGGACTGGATTCGGCAATAGAGGCAGTTCAGGTGCAGGCGTTTGAGTTGCTTCGATCGCGACGCATGTTCACGAGATCGGCTATGCATGTGGCACCGAAGGACCTACTGTTCGTCGTCGTTCTATGCTCGCCAGAAGCTCGTCTGACGCGTCACCTCAATGACCTCTTCTGCATGTCGCATCACCATGCTGATGACGATGGTTTCATTCATCTCGACGCTCAGCTGGATAGTTCTACCGCAGAGGTGCCGAAAATCAACGCGGAAGATATCACACAGCTGCGCGAACTGGCCAAGGACGTCAACCTCACACATGAGATCGCACAATACCTTCACAACATCGTCGTCTTTATGCGTAACAGCCGTCTGATCAAGGGCGGCGTGACGGCGACAGCAACGAGGCAGCTTCGGATCCTCAGCATGGCTCTCGCTCCACTGCATGGCCTTGACTATGTGCCACCTTCGTTGGTCGCCTTGGCTGCCCGCAAGATCTATCCTCATCGACTCGTGCTTGCGACCGAGAAAACAGAACGGAGTCTGCTTTGGGGCAGCGACCCAAGAGCCATCAGAGATCTCATGCAAAATGTCACGATTGAAGATGCCATCGAGAATGTCCTGGGAAGCGTCGAAGCGCCGCTCTGAAGAAATAGAAAGTCATGCTGAATCCGGGAGCTCACGCAGTTCTTATCTACATGCGACACTATTGAGAAACAGCTGCTGCGACGTAGAGCGGCAAGGCTCGCAAGACTAACGCTAGGAGAGCATATCACAGGATGTGTGCATCTTGCACGCCTCGCCATATGCGCCAGCCTTGCTTCCACTCTGATATCATCTCGCGCTGGCCACCTAGCCACCACCGCCACGTCCGGCGTGGCTCCCATATCTCCGACTGTCCTCGGAGCGTCTTCATGGAACTAACAAGAATCGTCAACGTCGTTTCTTGATGACAGCATGCTTATGCTATCCGCATGCTTTGAGTGGAGTGAGTGCGTTCTGCAAAAGAAAGCTTACAACTCCTTTTTCAAGAAATGCTCGGGCGAATGTGTGGTTTCAAAATCGACATGCACGTATGCACGCTCGACGTCTGGCAGACTTTCAAGCTTCATCTGAAGGTCCTCGGCAACATCGTGCGTCTCTCGAAGGCTGAGGTCTGGGTCCATGACGATGTCGACCTCGACTATGATACGTGGTCCAGAGTGCCATGCACGAACAGTGTCGAGCTGAGTCACGCGCGGATCGTGTGTCATAGACACGTAGGTGACGTGGTTCAGGAAAGCGGTGTCGGCAGAGACGCCGATTAGGAGCTGGAACTCCTGGTATGCCGTTCTCAACCATAGGAAGGAGATGAGAAGGGAAAGGACGATGGCTCCAATAGGATCGATGAACCACCTAGAGCAGACGTTAGAAGTGACAAGCAATGCAGATGTGTTGATGATACTCACTTGATCTTGCTTCCGAGAACGCTCGTCATAAGACCAAACCCGTTGATGAAGAGGTCATTGCGGTGGTCTTCCCAGAGAATGCGGATTTGGCTGTATTTATTCCTCAAGGCCCAGCAGTAGAGGAAGAGAGCCAGTTTCGTGGCAAAGGCAACTCCAACTGCGACGACAGAAGGTACGTGAAATTTGGCCTCGTCTTGCTGCTCCGCAAGCTGGCGAACGGACTCGACGATAAGAATCAACGACACGGCAGTCATCAAAAAGCAAAAGGCAATGTTGCCAGCAGTCTCCAGTCTCTGCTTGCCAGACGGAAACTTCCGCGGATCGACCTTGTTGACGGCCCGATTACATAGGATGAGTGTGAGATTGCTCATGGGGTCGAAGATACTGTCGGCCATGGTGGTGAACAGCGACAAACTGCCTGACGACACAGCGCCATAGACTTGCAAGATGGCCAATAAAATATTGGCAGCAAAACTTCCCTGCACAGCGATCTTGAATTGCAAAGCATTTGCACCTTGTTCATCTTTCGCTTGCTGAACATGATCGGCGACTGGTTTGAGTAGACGCTCGATGTTGTCGTTTTGGTCTTGGTAGAACTTGATGAGTTTGTGGGATCTTATCTTGTCTTTGCCTTTGGCGACGGGATTACAAGCGCGTTTGGCTTTCGTATTGGCTTTGGCTTTTGCTTTTTCGTCGTCAATGTCTTTCAAGCCACTGCGTAGGCTGTAGGGATCGTGTTCGGCGTGGTATTCAGGTAGGCTGCCTTGGCGCTCGACATCGTCACGTTCGCTATCACTGCTGTTGCGGTGGTATGCTGGTCTCGAGACTGGTTCTATGACTTTTGGGGTGTCTTTGTCGACTGCGGAGCTGGTGCCTGGTTGGTCATGTTGATGCTGATGCTGATGCAGGTGAAGGCGGCTGTGGCCAGGTTCGGGTGTAAGATCTCGCGATACGCGTTCTGAGTGAAGATGGACTGGGTGCGGTCGTAGGGAGATGGAGTTGTGCAGATCTGCGTCTCGTCGCGACATTATGGGCGATTGTATGTAGCGGTGGCAGTGGGTGATCGGATCGGGATACGAGTGGCGATTCGCTGTAGACTATGGATCAATATTGATGGGTCGCTGTCCCAAGACAAAGCGATGTGAATGATTGTTGCGATATGTTGATACTTGCTTTTGCCTACGTCTTCCAAGAAGCGGTGCAGAAGGAGCGACCATCGCGAATCATCTGAGGCTGATCGTCGGCCAGCCGAGATCCGATCCGATTCCCGACGCGTGCACCATTTTCACGCTTCTCCTTCAGAATCATGATGATTGTTGCGGCTCAGAAACGGGCAGGAACGGGCTTCATAGACGATGTAGCAGAGACGCGACGGGGAAAGATGGTCAACATGTCCACTAAGGTGTCGACGCGTGAGGTCGTAAAGGCATTCTCGTGGCAGTCGCTACCTGACCAATAGGAAGTGTTTCCACCATATCCTGACCCGTTCTCTTTTCGTTGCTCCAACACTCATCGCGGGGATGTCGTCGACATCATACAGTATGCAAGCAGTAATAAAGTACCTCCTCCTCCTCCTCTCGATATCGGACGGCCATGTTGCCATTCCTTGAATCATGCCTCGCTATTGGACCATGCTTCCGCCTGTCCATGTCTATACAGTGTACATCATGACCACCATATATGACTGATGAGGCGAGTCGTCCAGAGAGACACCATCCGTCCACGCTCGACTCCACCATCATACAATGACGCAAGCAAACAGCTCTCGCTTTCTCGAGTCTCTCCCGCTCACCCTACGAAGGCCAATATACGATCTGCTCCTCATATCCAGCAAGCCCATAGAGATACACCCCAAAGCTCGGCGCGCATCAGTCAAGTCACGCTCGGAAGAGCAACCGCAGCCTGTGCTGGGAAGGCCTGCCATACTACAGACATGCAAGCAGATTCGAGAAGAAGCGACTCCGATCCACTACGAGAAGAACATCTTTGTCATCCCTTGGGGCTTTCCGAACCTGGGCTGCACATGGCTAGACTCTCTGACCATCGCCCAGCGACGATCGCTGCGTGACGTTCGATTCTGCTATGGAGACGGAGCATTCTGGACCGTATACGATGCAAGGATCGCGCTCTCGTCTTTGAAAACCGCTCTGGCCAAGTCGGGCTCTCTCCTCGATCTGACTGAAGCAAAGCTTTGGGTGCCCGTGTGCGAGTTCAGCGTACATACCTGGACTGAGCTGGCAGATAGGAATGACGCCCAGTGGGTGTCGATAGAAGAGACAAAGCCAATTTCAGAGAGTATGAGGAAGAGTTTGAGGTTATGAAGAGCGTCGGGAACATGTCGGTGCGAAAAAGGCTCGGTGTTGCTCAATGGAGGTACAGCACAATCAATTGCAAGCGATGCTTAAGCGCCTTGCGGCTAGCTGCGATAGGCATGGATTTCGCGGCCATTCAGGTGGCTGCCAAGCCGAGACTAAGCCAACGCGTGGACCCAATGCTCCGCATGCGTGAATGTGGCGCATCGCAGCACCTTCATACCACTTTTCATAGCAATGAGGTTTCTCATCAGCATCTGCTCATCAGTGCCTAATGCCTTCCTTTCGTCTGCCGAGATCTCCTCACCCGTGAAGGTTGGCCGAGGTAGGGTAGCTGAAGCGGGGAGACATCTCATCGATTATTGATATATCAACGTGACGACCCAGCTCTGATACTGACAGAAACAGCAATAATAATCAAATCAACGTATCTTCCATATATCCACAAGTAAAGAAGACCAGCAAGATGAAAGCAGCCCAATTTTACGACAAGCACGACATCCGCATCGAAGATGTCCCAGAGCCAATCCCAGACGAAGGACAAGTCACTGTAGATGTAGAATGGTGTGGTAAGTAACAAGACCTCATCCTCACACGCACTTTGAACCAACATCTTTCCCAGGTATCTGCGGGTAAAGTCCATACATCCCACCACCATACATACATCCATACTCACCAACACCCAGCTCCGACCTCCACGAATACCTAGCAGGCCCAATAACAGTCCCCACCAAATCCAACCCAGCCCCAAACGGCATCCACATCCCCGTAACCCTAGGCCACGAACTCTGCGGCCGCGTCCGCAACCCACCTCCCACCTCCCCATTCCTCGACGGCGACCCCGTAATGATCGACCCCCGCATCCTCTGCCACGCCTGCGCCGCCTGCACCTCCGGCTGCCCAGCCGCCTGCTACAACCTCGGCTACGTCGGCGGAAGCACAGGTTTCGGGGGCTTCGGAGAAAAAGTCATCATCCGGGAAACCTCTCTGCGGAAATTACCGCCCGAGATCAGTCTGGAAGATGCGGCGGTCATCGAGCCGCTGGCGATTGTGCAGCATGCGGTGAAAGTCTCGGGGATTCGGAGTTGGGAGGAGAAAGAGATTCTGGTGGTGGGTGGGGGACCGATTGGGTTTGCGCTGGTTTTGGTTTTGAGGGCGTTGGGGGCGAGGAAGGTTTTTGTTTCGGAGCCGACGGAGAGGAGGAGGGGGTTG